>APFE031668007.1:165629-182375 GCA_000404065.3 Pinus taeda
AATCTGAGTGCAGTGTGTGTTAGCAATCTGATTCCAGGGGCAGGTGCTGAACATCCTCACCTGGAGGATAGGGTCCTGATCCTTTGCCAACAGAGCATCCATTTCCTTGTTTCTTAGATCTGTAAATTTTAATCAATTCCTTTTATTTCTATCAGCACTGTAATAACCTAGTACAGGAACTAAGTATACTACAGCTTTCGATGCTTTTAGAATTTAAGTACAAACAGTACGCAGTGGCCTTTGGAATAAAAAGACTTTCCCAGGTTGACAATTAATGTGGTACTTGATTGTTTAATTAATAAACAATTCAACTAGCCAACAACCCCAAGCCCCCTGGAGCTCCCAGAGCTCAATGCATGCATCATGCAGGACCCTCATAAGAGGGTCTCTAAATGACTCCAAGTCGTTCGAGAAAGTCACAAATTTGACCTTTCCTTAGGGCTTTGACAGAATGTCTGCGACTTTTACATTAGTCTCAATGTGATGGAGCTTCCTCGCTCATCAATGTACCATATCCTAGACAAGGTAGAACCTGATGCCTATATGCTGGAGCAATCATAGAATACATAATTCCTCAATAATTGAATCCCCCCTTGGTTGACACAGAAGATCATGGTGGTATCCATCATGTGTACAAATAGCTCACTGAAGAGCTTCCGCAACCAGGCAGCTTCACACGAGGTCATACTCGTAGCTATGTATTCAGTCTTAGTGGTGCTCAAAGCATCCGCCTTTTGATTCCTTCTCATCTAGGATATTGAGCAGAACCCAAAGAGAATCCACACTCAGAAGTGCTCTTGAGTTCCTCCACACTGCCTGCTCAGTCAACATTTGAATAATCAAGCAACTTCATATTTTCAGTAGTGTGTCTCAACCCATGAGAGATTATGCCCCGAAGATATCTGAGAATATTCTTGTCACTAATCTAGTGAGGCTCAACCAAAAATATGAGCCCAACATGCTAACTGCAAAACATTTATTCGGATGAAATTTTACCAAGAACATCAATGCGAATGAGTTTATGAAACTCAGAGGCATTTCCAAAATTTGGTCCGACATCACTACCATATAACTTCTGAAAGTTAAGATCCTTGAGGTAGTCATGGGCTTACATTTCACGTTGTTTTGTTGCTGTCCCATCACAACTTGCTATACCTTGTTGTTGTCCTATTACAACTAGCTATACCTTGTTGCTATCCCAATAGCCTTGCCATACCTTGTTGTTGTCCCATGTGTCTTAGCAGCACAATGTAGCCCAACTAGCCCATTTACTAGCACTGTTGTCCCTTTAACATTGTTGTTCCAAGTTTTCCTACACTGCTACTTATATTGTGACTGGTTAGGGTATTTGGCAGACCTCACACCTATCTATCAGTCCACAAACAACCCTCAAGGATTGCAACACACCTTCATAGTACACCTCCCCTAGCACGCTGCTGTTCTGGGCATGTTTGAGCCTTCAAACTCTCCACGTTTTCACGGTTTTGAGGTGGTAGGGACTGCGGCATACCCCAGTCCCACATTGTCACCTACAACCCACTCAAAACAATCTTCCCTTACCTTTTCGTTGCCCCAAACACACCTGCGTTCATCCTTCTTCAACTCGGCCTCCAAGCTCAGCTCCTCGGCCCTCTAATAGCAACTCGATTAGCCCTTATCTCGCTTGTTGTCCTAGCCTTCTTGCTGCGGCTTCCATATAGTTACCTTTCTCCCTTGATCGAGTTCCTTGGGCTCCTTTGATGAGCTCTTGTGATGCTTGCTTGGACTATGGCTAGGGCTGCTTTCTTAGGACTGCGTTAGGGCTACCTTAGGATAGCATTAGGGCTGCCTTCTAGGACTGCGTTAGGGTTGCCTTAGGATAGTGTTAGGGCTGCCTTCTAGGACTGTGTTAGGGCTGCCTTCTTTTCCTCCAACGTCTAGGGCTTCCACTCCTAGATTTCTCTTCCACTAAACCCCAAGACAAGTGGAGAGAAATCAAGATAGAAGTGTGTGTGCGAAATGACTCTCAAGTCATCTCCTTTTATACTAAAAAGTTGAGCACATGTGGGGTTTATTTGGTTGCTGGCCGACCTTGACGAATTGTCTTATAGCACAAATAAATTCATAACTCCATGAATACTTATCAGAATTGAATGATTTTTGGATCAATCCTACACCTTTCAAGGAGAGGTATCCAAGAAAAATATTAGCTTCCATAAATAAGATGAACCACATGGAGTTTGGCCCTAGTTTCCAATTGTAACAGTCTCATCAATAGGTCCACCTCCATCGCCACTTCCAAAAGCTAACTATGTATTTTCCTCTAGGAGCGTGTGCTTAGTGGTCAAAGCCAAAGGTGTGGATCTATTCTAACTACTGGGACTGTGACCACTCAAAGGTGGAGAAGAGAATAACCTTGTAGGTATATGGTGGATCATGTTGGCCATCAGAAACTGTGGGTCTCTGCCAAATAATCATTATATAAGAAATAATTATTATTTATTTTTTCCGATTAGATAGTGTAAAAGTAAAAAAACCAAAATTTTATACTTCAACTCATGACATAAAAAACATAAATTTAACATCTGGTTATTCCCTAGTATGTTTAAAGATATTTTCTCAAGATCTCCATCCTATTTTTCATCTCAAGAGTTTTATCTCTAATGTGAATCAAATGAACAAGTTCTTTATTCGCTTTAACCACAAGATTTGTTATTATTTCCATTGGGTTGGGAGAATCAAATAACTCCTCCTCATCATACCAATCACGACCATTGTGGTCATGTCCCCTGGACTACATATTTCAACAAAATAAAAGTTGTTTCAATAGTTTAAAAAAATAATCTATTTCACATTCAATGTAAATCGAAATTGTTAATCATTTACCTATTCAGACTCTACTGGAATTTTTCCACAATCATCCCGCCACATCAAAATATAATTTTTGGCTTAATAGATACATAATAAACCAAATGAAAACTAAATTTGGACTATGGTTAGTTGGATCATATAAATAAATTCTTATAAAATCGTCAACCATAGATTCATTTATTTACCCCTCAAAAATGAAAAATGAAAATACATATAAATTTGCGATAAGTCAATCATACGATGTTCATTGGTAATGATATTCCCCCATAATAGCAATGTATATTGTATTTATTTGTTTCAAGTTGTAATTTATCAACAACTCTTCTCTTGCAAATATTGATTTTATTGCACATACGAATACACAATTCCTTCATGTCACTCAAATATGCAATTGGGTTTCTTATTTTTTGTCTCAGGTTGTGTACTGTTTATAAACCCTGCAATATTCCCTAATGCTTTTGGCCTTCTGTCAATATAAATATATGCTCCTTTATTTTTTGTTGTTGTCTCTTAGTTTATATAAGTTCAACCACTCTGTATTTTTGCACACCTCACGTATATTGGACCAGCTACATCCAATCGTTGCAATCATAATAGGGTATGACATATTCCATCAATTCATTTAATCCATTGTAACAAAATTTTATGCCATCCATGGAAAATATCCCCAAACCATGTAATGATTATGGAGCAATGCGATATATCCCATCATTGAGACAAAAATCAATGTTTACTTGAGGAAGGTCCTTGGGTACCCATAATTTTACTAGATGTTTGTATCTCAAGGGCACCTCAATGTTGTCTATTCTCTTAGCATCATGAGAACATGACCCCCCTTCAACAAGAACAAATGGCATGTGTCTATGGAATTGTCTTAGGATCTTCTCACCTTTAGTCGATCTCTATCTGTTAGGTGTAATAGCCTTCATCCACTCTAATTGAAATTCCCTTGCATGATGAAGATATATCTAACAATACCTATTTCGTTTTACCTATAGTCCATCAAATGAGAAAATTAGTTACCTACAGGAAAAAACATTAATTTAATATTTTGTGAGTAATGATTCTCGTCCATGTAGCTTCTTTGATGGTGCTTCCCTGGAAAATCCAACTAAATATGGTGCATGGGTTTGTATTTATTTTAGTTCCTCTCATTATATCTATTTTTCATTGGATCTTGGATAAAGTACCAATAACTAGGCCAAGCTATCCACCCTAGTATCCCTTCTTGGATTAGCCATTAATAAGAATGTAAGTAGTGTCAATTTCTATGGGAACTAAAAATTTCAGTGGATTACCTCAATAGAAAAATTACCATGAAAAATTTAGGTCTTCAAGTAGTGATGAATCATATATGATCAGCAATGGGAAGCAACTTTAACGCCATCTATTTTTCTCATGTTTTTCTTGAACATACCTCCAAGGTTGATTCTTAACTAAATTTGGTTTTCATTGGAGGTTAGAATGACGAATTTTGTGGAGGAAAATGAGGGTGTTATCTCATAACATCCAACCTGCTACCTTCTTTGATATTCCTTCTCATCTTTTAATTCCTCTGGTGACATAAATTGATGGTGTTCATGGGTTGTTGGTTGGTATTCTTCTTGTTTATTTTTTCTTTTATTATGGAGTATGGATTGTAAAGGAATTATGAATATGCAATAGAGTAACTATAGTTTATATGGATGTGCTTGGTGCTTTATGATAATATTGTTGGTATATTCCATTATGGCCAAGAACTTTTGTGAAGTGAAGTACCATGTAGTGCATGATCATTCAAGACTCACTTTAAAACAAGCAACATGTACGTTGTAATACATGATAAATGAGTTATTTCGAGTTAAGGTAACACTAATACAATTGCAAATTCCAAAGTTTACTATTTGGTTTATCATTCTAATATGCTTATTTTAATATTGTATGTAAATTATCTCATGCTTATAGCGAGTTCAAGTAAACTCTTCAAGTGGTGAAAGACAAATTTGGCAAGAGAATTTAACAAAGGATATTAGCTTCATGCACTAATTTTTATGTTTGAAATGTGGCAAATTCCATGTAAATTTTTCCTTGGACAAGGTAAGTACACAATCAAGTTTCTAAAGAGATTTCAAATGATGAACCCCAAGCCCATGCATACTCCTATGGTTACAAATCCAAATTCATTCCTTGGTTTAGAATTAAATGTGTATATTCCAACATATCAACAAGATTTTAATGTCTTAATTAAGCCCCTTGAAAAGGGGAAGCTTGAGATGTTTATATATCAACTTGATGTTGTGGGGAACAATTTCCTGGGTGAGAGGGAGTGTTAGATTATGTACCTAGGATAATGTTCTATAAGTTGGAGCACATATAAAATATGGGCACCACTTATTACAACGACAACAAACCTTATATGTAAATGAGGATGCAACATTAAGACCATAGGGCACAACACTAAATGTTGCTTCCATAGATGTAGGGTTAGATATAGTTTTGAACACCTTATTGTGCCATTCTTCATTACTATAAAAGAAAGGAAATAATATAAATTTGACATAGAGTTTTCATTTTCTTTAATTAGTAGTTTAGTGTTTTCCTATATCATATTTCATGTTTAAAAATAATGAAAAATAACGACATTTTTTGGCAAACAACTATTAAGTTTTGTTATTTGTTTTCTATGGTACATGTTTATAAGTTCTAGCACACTACAAGGAGTTGTTGAAAATATCGATGGGGGGATGAATCAATATTTCTCTTCAATTAGTTAATTTTATCTTCATTGTAGAAATATGGATAGAATTGCAACTGCTCGAGAAATTTAATCTAAATAAAAAGGCACAATTCTACTATATTGCTCTACGAAAATTAATTCACAATTTAGAACAACATTCGAAAACATGCATCAATCACATATACAAGTACACATATTTATATAGGGGAAACCAACTAGTAAAAACCCCTTAAGCCTGTTTACATTAATTAGATGAATAGAGACTGTATTACAATTTCTTGCTCGCTTTGAGCTCAACTTGCAAAGGAATAATTGTTCTCTCTGCTCAATGAGAAGTTCTGACCCAGACTTAGTCAATTTTTTCCTCCACCTGAGTTCCTATTTTATTGCAAAAATCCTGATGAAATTGGCCCCTATATTTTAGGAATTTCTTCCAAAATGATTGTGCAATTCCCAAGGATTGATCATTGATTGCATGCAACACCTGTACAATGAAGAATAGTCTACAACTGATGTCACACTGCGTTGGAATCTCCACCACAGCTGAGGAACTCGAATTCCTTGCATGCATGAGCTATTTTTGATTGATTGATTAGTTAACTGGATGATCTCTGAGTTAGACTAATGCCCCCCTACACAACTAGTTTTATCAACAATTAGAACCAGTTTAATCGAAAACAACTAGAAATACCTGAATTGGATTGTTACAAATTAGAAATCACACATGCAAAACTAAACTCCAAGCCCTCGATATTGAATTTACTAAGCTAACTGAGTGACAAGAGCCATGTCACCTCATTTAACTGCCTACAAGTTGTTTGTTGATGTGAAAATTTTGAATTTTCTCAATTTGACAAAGGTAAAGTCAAATTGATCCTTTCTTGCTACACTTCTAAACACTCCCTCTTAGCAAGAAAGGGATTATCAACCACCCCTATCTTTCTGATCCAAAATTAAAAAAGAACACAAAAACTTATAGATATAATCATAAACATAGAGATGCAACAGAAAAACACTTCATTTCGTTAATAGAAAAATACTGAACTATGCTTACAAAAAGAATGGAAATAAGATAGCTCAGGTGATGGTAGCTTATCTCTGAGAAGAGATGTGGCAACAACATACCTCTGAACTCAGTTAAAATGAGGCTCAAGGGCATTTTTGTTATTAAACAATAAGAGAAAACCCTAAACAACCAAAACCCTAACCCGAGGAGATGTAACACCACGAGTTTATGGGCCCCATTAGGGTTAGTTGGAAGCCAACTTCCCAGGGTCGTAACTTGGTCATATTATCTTCATTTGACGTGTATGATACCTCGTTGGAAAGATATATCCAAGGAATAAATTTGTTGATATGATTTCCATAGCAATCACTGAACAATTTTACCAAAAAAGTGTCGTTTAGGGCCTCAAAATGGCTCTCGAAGTTCAGGACCCGAAAAACTGCCAAAAATAAAAAATGTGCTACAATTACGGAAACAGATGAAACTGACTGGGGGGTCTAGATGGAATAGGCGGGTGGCCACCAATATCTACCTAGATCATTCCTCCCCCCTTAGGAAGCAATGGTCTCCATTGCGTGCAGAGCCTCCATGATGTGAGGAAATTTCTGTTGAACCTGGTCCCTGGTGAACCACTTGCCCTAGGGAAGGAGTTGGCCTTCTTTGAAAATTCAATATAGCTGTATCCTATGTTGCCGAGTGTTATTGATTTGTATGTCCATGATCTGATCAGTTGTCTCCTATTCCATGCAATCCGGGTTGAGCTATGTTGGTGTGGGTTGCTTTGCAATGTCAGATGTGTCCAACAATGGTGGAAAGTATGGCCGAAGGCAATCTACATTGAACATTAGGCACAAAACAAGGAATGGTGGGACGTTGAGCTCAAAGGAATTGTCATTAACAGGCTTAGTGATGGTGTATGGCCCAAATAAAAGCAGGTAGAGCTTGCGGTGGGGTCCAACAAGGCATTCCTTCTGCAAATGAAACCAAACTTGGAGAGGAAAAAAAGGAGGTGGGAAAAATGGCGAATAGGGTTTCGATGCATCTGAGCTCACAGATCTTGGACACCGCATTCACCTTTCAAGAGTCTACAATCATATTTTGGCCAGGATATGAGTCTTGTTGGCTCGACCCTCATGAAAGAGTCAGAACATTCAATCTAGCGCTAGAATACGCTGGCAGTTTTATTCATATCGGTTGGGTATTCGCCAGGAAAGTGGCCCTCGAGAATGGGGCATACATGGCAGAGATTGGCAATGGAAATGGTGTTGTGGTTAGGATGCAGACGCCCGCTACTCAGGAACCCCATTTGATAGTGGAGGCCCCTCATTGGGATGGGCGTATCGTTGTCCATGAGCACTCTCCAAGCTTTTGAGCCCCTTTGAAGACCGGTGAAGCCAAGGTTATAATCTGTGATTGGACTGAGGAGGCCAATGCAGTGGTGAATATGCCAGTGGCCCTTAAGGGCACCTCAGTGATATTCCTCTTTGGGACAGTCGATGCGGAGCCCCACTCCCTGCGTTGGAAGGGACCTGCACGAACCAGATTCCAATATTTTGGCGTGTGAACGGGTTTCTGCTGGGGAAATGGTATGGGCGCCATGCCTATCCACGACGCTTTCCCTTGCAAGGCGACCATCAGACACCTATTGTACTTGGGACGTATCAATTACTACGGGAAGATGACTATGGGCAACGTGCTGCCCTTGTGGTTTATGCTGGAGGAAGCCTTTGTCTGCAACGCGGTACAAAATGGCGGTCACAGGGGCTCATTTGCTTGGGCCTCTGGAGACTTCGCCACTAAAATCAGCCATACAGTTATCTACCCTTGGAGCTATGCAAATAGAAAAAAGGAGATTGCAGAATCCACAATAAGGAAAACAACTCAACCAATAGAATTTCGCACATTAGAGCAACAAGAACTATGCCAGGACCAGAACTCGCCCCTTCAGAGAGAAATAGATTTGAAATCGCTGGTAAGCCCCCCTCCTTTTCAAGTTTTTATAAAAACCCTAGCTGGTGGACACATCTGGTCTAGATACAGATAAACGAATCAGTAATGCATTTGAAGAATAGCATTTATCAGCACACTGGTTATCCAATAGGATCATAGGTGTTAATCTTTAGAGGCAGAGTTCTTCAAGACAATAAAACCCTTAGGGTATACAAAATCCTACCTGAGACTACCATCACTCTCAACCTGCAGCTGAGGGGAGGCATGGTAGCCCACCACAAAACAATCCCCACAGGCAATGGCAAAGGTAGCAGCTCAACAAAAACACCAGAAACACATCTAAAGCAAAAAAATGCAGGGGTTTCCTTCAAAGACATTCTTGAAGGAAACAAGCCAGCCACTAACTCAAAAAAACAGGCTGGCACAACATCTGCCCCTTACATTGTGGAGCAACTGAGCTACATCCCAAAGATAAATATGGATATACCAGAAACAGACGATAATTGTTCTACACTTGAAAAACAAGCAGTAATTTGCAGATTCAATTGTTTCTGGCCCAAGCCATTCGACCTTTTCTTTTGGGTTTTTAGGAATTGGACCAATACATGCGACATTCGAATCTGTTCCAAAGGCTTCTTCATTGTAAAATTCCGTATAGCAGAGGAAAGGGACATCATTATGAAGACAGGACCATGGTTCATGGGAACCACTGGTCTCTTCATAACACCATGGTTCCCAGATTTTGATCTAAATACAATGGTTGTATCTTGGATGCCGGTCTGGGTACGTCTCCACAACCTTCTTCTACACTTCTGGAGCCCTCAAGTTTTGTCTACTGTAGGAAATACCATTGGAAGATTCATTAAAATGGATTCAGAAAGAACGGAGGATAGAATATATACATTTGCTCGTCTATGTGTGGAAGTCGACCTCAGCAAAGGGCTGCTAGACCAAATACAACTCAAGTATAAACAGGGATGCTGGACACAAATATTAGATTATGAAAATAAGACATTCAGATGCAGAACTTGCCGCCAAACTGGGCATCTTCAAAACACATGCCCAGAAGCCAAAACAGATACGCGTAGGAAGAAGAAAGTTGGAAAATAGCCCAAAGGATGGCAATTCTCTCATCTAGAACCTGAAGACGACCCTGTTGAGGAAGAAGAAACAGAAAAGGAACACCACACTCCCCAAGAGAACAATCAGATGCACATGTAGCCAGAATCTGTGGAATCTAAGCCACATGATCAGATGGACTCTTTGCCGGAGAAGAAATAAGAAACAATGGATACTAGTGGAGCCAAAAGACTCCATTCTTCAGACCACTCTAATTTAGACAAGGATAACCCTAGCCCAGAGGAGGACATCTCACTAGTTTTGTTTTCAACCTTGCCGACTCAAGGGGAGAGGCGTAAGGTTGAGAAGAAGAAAGGGAGAAAAACCCCAATTGTACTTTATCTTCCGATATTTTCATTCTGGTTTTTCTTTTTTTGAGCAGCAGTCTAATCCCACTTATGAATATGCACTTCTACATCTACAAAATGTAATTTTTTTATCTCTAATAAAATTACGAATTTTCCTAGGGGAAAAAAAGAAACCAAACTTTGTCGCCCACCTAAAACTTGTGTGACACTCGATGTTGATCATGGCGTTGCCTATACTTAGCATTGGCTTTGTCGATTATATCGTGAAACTATTGGCGGATGTGTTTAATGCGCTCAATGAAGCTGTTGGCCCTTTTAGCTTCAGACTGCACATGAGTTGAATCTACCTGAGCGGCCGCAAATGGTGTGGCCATATCAATGGGGCATAATGTTTGAAATCCTAGCCCTACCTAAAAGCGATTGCGGCCTATTGAGATGTGGAGAGCTCTGTTGTAGCTATGTTGGACATAGGGGAGACTTTCATCCCATGTGCGTGGATGCTTCGAGTTGTACATCCATAGAATGTGTATGATAATCCTGTTGACAACCTCTGTTTGGCCATTAGTTTTGTAATGGAAAGCCGTGGAATTAGTAAGTTTTGTATCCATCATCGACTAGAGACTTGACCAAAATGCACTTAGGAATTTGCTGTCTTGATATGAGATGATGGACAATGGGATCCCAAAGTGTACCCACACTCGCTTAAAGAAGAGCTTAGCAGTGGCCTCTGGTGTGGTACTCTTCTTATAGGCCGCCATGTTGGCCATCTTAGAGAATCTATCGATGACCACGAAAACACAATCGTTGTCGTGCTTAGTAGAAGGAAGGCCCGACATATAATCCATGGAGACAGATTCCCAAGGTCGACTAGGAGTAGGTAGAAGAGTATATAGTCCTTGATTCTTGATGGTTGGTTTGGAAATGGCGCAAGCAGTGTAGGATCTAATGTACTTCCCAACATCCTGATGAAGTTTCAGCCAATAAAAATACTTCTGCAATACCGCCACTGTTTTCTCTACTCCGAAATGTCCATCGACCCGATTGTAATGCGCCTCACAAATCATCTTGGCACGCTCACTTGAAGGAACACATATGTGTCCCATGTGGCATAATAGTGCATCCTGAAGGTGAAAATTTGGAACTTGCTTCCCTTCCAGGAGTGTCTAGTATATGATGCAGAGTTCTGGATTGCTCTTGTAAAGATGCAGCCACCCCGATGTCTCATGCCCACAGGTGTCGACCATAGTGATTAACGCCAAGATCGGTGGTCGGTTGAGGCAATCAATGACATTAATGGTGCTTCCCTTCTTATACTTAATGTTCAAACAGAACTGTTGCAAATAGGTGGACCATTTCTGATGGTGATCATTCTGCAACTTCCCTCATGTCTGTATGAACTATAGAGGTTGGTGTTCTGTGTGGATGACCATTTCCTTCCCCAGAATGTAATGCTTCCATTGACGCCAGACCTGCACAATGGAATGAATTTATTTGTCATAAGTGGGGTACTTTTAGACTGTGTCTGAAAGTGTCTCACTGTGGTAAGCCACTGGATGCCCATGTTGAGTAAGAACTGCACCAATAGCATAGTTGGAGGCATCTGTCTCAATCTCAAATGGTTGTTGCAGGTCTAGTAATGTGATCAATGGTGCAGAACATAGGCGATTATTCAACTAGGAGAACGCTCGTTGTTGGGTTTCCAACCAAAAGAACTTTGCTTTCGCTCTACCCTTGGTGACTTGACTTAAAGGCCAAGTGGTATGAGAGAACCCCAACATGAACCTATAGTAGAAATTGGCAAGACCCAAAACGTTGAGGAGCTCTGTTAGAGTGGCTGGGGCTTGCCAATCCCGAATGGGTCCACATGTACACCCTGCTCATCAATGATGTACCCCAGATATTGAACTTGGGTTAGGCCAAAGGTGCATTTCTCCAAGTTAGCACACAACTTGTGTTGTCGAGGGGTTTGAAGGACCTGTCGAATATGGTGGAGGTGCTCTTCCCAACTCTGGCTAAATATCAATATGTCATCTAAATAAACCACCACGAATGCATTGGTGAAGGGCCGTAAGATGTCATCCATTAGTATCATGAAGGTTGCAGGTGCATTCGTCAATCCGAACAACATGACCAACACATCGGAGGGTTCGATAGGTGCCTGCAGATAACCTGACTTTAAGTCAATCTTGTTGAAATAATTGGCCCCTTGAGAGGGTCTAGAAGGTCATAAATCCACAAGATTGGGTATCTACTCCAAAGAGTGATCTTGTTCAACACTCGATAGTCAATATAGAGCCTTCAGGTCCCATCCTTCTTCTGTACCAATACAATCAGGCTCCCACAGGGTGATGAGCTTGGCCTGATGTGCCCTTTCTACAATAGTTCCTGAATCTACCTTTTGATCTCATCGTTCTCTAGAATAGAGCATTTATATATCGATCCATTGGGCAGCAACGCACCTGGGGTCAAATTGATGGAGTGCTTGACCTGACAGTGCAGAGGTAACCCTATGGGTTAGGCAAAAATATCCCTGTACTACTACGACCTTGTCCATCTGTTGCTACTGTGCAGAGGAGCCCTGCCTGGAAGCTGTGGCCACAACCTTCTTCTTTCCTTGGGGGCGAATCATAAGAAAAACAAATTTCCTACTTTGGGAAATAATCTTACTGCATTATTTTGCAGTGATTAAAGAGATGACAGTAGGTGTGGCTACCTCTAGTATCCTGTACAACTTATTAGCCAAAGTAATAATCACATGAGTGAGGTCTAGACTCATATAAAACATGTCACTTCCACAAGTATGATTGTCATAACAATACATCAGAAACTTCAAGAGGAGCAAAGCCACACAATACCTCATCCGTGAAGGGCTTGATGCTATAGGGAAGGCGACACTGCTGGCTGACGCGAAGATCTCGTCCTTGGTGAAGCCACCCGATGGTGTATGGTTATGGATGTGATATAGTCTTTAGGCCCATTCGCTTCACAACTTCTACTGAAATGAGGTTCCTTTGGCTCCCATTGTCGACAATGAACTGCAGCGGAGAACCCTTCACCCACATCTGTGAGTGGAAGAGGCGTTCCCCCTCCTCTGGATCTTTAGGCTCAATTTTCTAGATCTTTGTGGTGGCCACAATGGCATTGGGCCCTGCATCAATGATTTGCTTCCCTTTGTCAGTTCCCTTATTAGGTTCTAATTCAAATTCAGAACCTGTGTATGATTCGGAAGCCTTCAACTTGGCCACTAGTAATTTCTTGGCCCGACACTCATTTGTATTGTGAGTGGAGCTCTTATGGAACTCACACCATTTTCCCATGTCCTTCTTCGTCTTTGTGGTGTTTTTATTTGCTTGCAACTTCGACAGGCTGTCCTCGGTAGCCCCACCTTGGCTTGATCCCTAGTTCTATGGTTTGGGGGTGCTTTTTTCTTGATTTGGATTCACATATCTAAAGTCTCACTTCTTCTGTTTAAACTTATGCTCAATCTTCATAGCGTATCGATACGTTGTGCTAAGCAAGGAAATGTCAAAGAACTCCATCTCGTCCTGGATGTACTTTTGTAGAAAGCAACATTACTTGAGCACCAAATACCACTCAGTATTCTCAATACCCAGCTTCGTGCGAAGAGTATGGAAAGTATTTGTGAACTCTGGAACATCTTGGTCCCTTCCCTACCATAGTGTGGTCCACTTTATGTATTTATCTTCATAACTCTCGATAAGGTAATACTGTTCCTTGATGGAATCTCAGAAATAATTCCAAGTGGGTGCACTTGAAAATAACGAGGGTTCACTCTCGTCCTTTTGTTCACAATACGTTTCCCACCAGTCCTTGATGTGTGGGGCGACTTTGAGAAGTGAAAACGTAATCTTTTCCCAATTGGAAAAGTGAGGAACTGAAAAATATCCTTCTAATAGATTTAACCATTTATCTACGATGTCTGCATCTATCAAGCCTTCGAATATGGGAATATCGAAGTTAACTTGTACCTTAAAACGAGTGGTGCTTCCAGAGTGGCTGTTTGATGAATATGCATTGCCTGTGGGTAGCTGTCGCAGGATTTGGACAAAGTTATCCATCATCGCATCCCTCTGTCGCTCAAGGGATTCCTCAAGCAACATTTTGAAAGGATCTCCTACCCCCTCGCCTTTATTTTCTTCCGCCATGGAAGGTCGTCGAGTTTTCCGAGATTGATCCTTCAATGCTTCAACTAGATCAAGCCCTAACACCTTATACCTTGACTTCATTGGGGACATGCAAAGAAAAACAGAGAAAGAGCAGACTGCTCCGATACCACTAATCCAAACTTAAACATGAACATAACAACTTACAGATATAATCATAAATACAAAGATGTAACAAGAAAACACTTCATTTCATTAATAGAATGAAGCATAAAACTTCCGGATAAACATAAATATATATAAAAATACTTTTATTAATAAATGAATTACAAATGATGATTGATTACAATGGGGTTTCTATCTTATATACCCCCATGGCACCCTTTGGGAAAGGGCATGATCTTATGATCGTGCCCTTTCGTCTAATTAAAATTAAAATTAAATAATAAACCTAAGTTAACTAATTTTTTACATAACATTGCCTTCCTCTCGAAAGAATGCTTTGTCCTCAAAGCATAAGTAACGACAGATGTTGTTGAAGAATGATTCATTCTCCCAGAAAGCGTCTTCTTCGGGTAAGTCCTTCCACTTGATCAGATATTCCAAGATGATCAAGGTCGCACACTTTAAAAGGTCTTGGATTAATCTCTCAAGTTCCGTTTTTTGGTGATGTGGATATCGGTATGGCTTGATGTTGACAGGGTCTGACCTTGCCTTGACTTCTAATGTATGCTCAATTTCCCTTTTAGGCGGCATCTTCATAGGTAGGTCTTGAAATACTTTTTCATGCTTTCGAATCAGATCTTGTATCTCTGGTGACTCTTCTTTGGTCATATTTGCAGATAACATTTCTAATTGATGACATTGTACTGTATAAGTAGGTGCTCTTCTTCGACTCAGCTTCATCATCTGAGATGATGACACAACAGTATTTTCTGGTGCTTGGAATCCATGTAGTTTGTACTTCTGACCTCCCCATTTGAATTTTATAAATTGTACTTGATGGTTGGTGGCATAAGTACCTAAAGTTCGTAGCCATTGGATGCCTAAGACTACATCTACTCCTCCTAATGGTACCGTGAAAAATGGAGACTCTAATTTAAAGTCTTGAATCTACAAATTGACCTTATGGCATTTCCCCACCTTTTCAATCTTCTTACCATTAGCTATCATCACTTTCATGTTGGGTAAGGGAAATGAAAAGATATTGAGTTTCTTGGCCACAGTCGCATCTAGAAAATTGTGTGTGCTTCCAGAGTCGATGAGAACCACTACGTTGTTCTTCTTTATGTGTCCTTTTAACTTTAAGGTCTGAGGTTGTGATATACCTGTCATGGCTGATAATGACACTTGCGGAGTACTTCTGTCATCTAATTCTGGTGAGAATTCTAGGGCATCTTCTGTTTCTTCAATGTCAGAATCTTCACTGTTTGAATCATTGGTTGCTTCACAATTATATAGGTTCTTTGGTTCCTTCCCTTTAGCACACCTATGTTTGGGGTCCCACTTGTCACCACAACGCTTACATTTACCCTCCTTTATCCTTTGCACTTCCACATTAGATTTTTCATCTTCACGACGATGTGGTGGAACATATCTTGTATTATTTGAGTCCACATACTGAGGTATCCTTCGTCTTGAATAAGCTTTCTCCACTGTTGACCAAAATATTGGTTCGAATTTCTTTTCAGTTGTTTTTGCCTTTCGTCTGGCTACTTCTATAGATGAAATGTCATGCATCTCAAGTTCTACTTGTAAATGGGATTTAAGTCCCGAGACGTATGACTGAATCAAACGAGATTCTGATAACCCAGGTACTCGAGTTACTAAGGTCTCCCATTCTTGAGTGTATTCATCCACACTTCCTTTTTGTCGCAATTTGATGAGTTTTGAAAAGAACTCTTCTTCTTTACACCTTGGAATCTTTTAAAAAAGGCATCTTTAAATTTTCTCCAGCTAATGACATGTGTTGTCTTTTTCCACCACATATACCAGTTGTATGCTTCTCCTTCCATTTTCATAGATGCATGTCTGAGTTTTTCGTCATCGTCAGTGATGTCATATATCTCAAAGTATTCTTCTGCTTTATTTATCCATGCAACATTCTTTTTTTCGTTTCCATCGAATTTAGGCATCTCGACCTTTGCCCTCCTTTGGTATGTGGCTAATGGTTGAGCAAAAAAGGGGTGTTGATTAGTGAGGGTATCCCAAAGTTGCTTGTTTGTAAAGGTTGTGTTACTTGCTTCTTGGTGGGGTGTCGCTGATTTTCTTGGGGATTCAACCTTTTCATGAGAATCTGTTGACTTTGTTGAATCTGATGAGAGGTGTTCTTGATTTTCTTCACTTTCTTTTAATAGCTCTTCGGGTGTACAATTCGACCTTTTACATAGAAGTCTCAGCATTGTTAAGACCTCTTTGATGCTTACTTCTGTTTGGACGTGTTGACTTTCCATTTTTATCTCTATTCGATTTGTCGTATCTTGAAGATTTTTGATTTTGTCTGCTTGCTCCTCAAGCTTTTTATTGACCTCGTCGTGGTTGTTATTTATCTTATGCTCTGCGTCAACCAATTTTTTTTGGAAATCCGCCATTGTCATTGTCGACATTGAGCGGGTTTGCGGAGGCGTGTATTTATTTGCCAGCGAAAATATTTTTCGTCTCTTTTTTTTTATT
>APFE031668007.1:183648-207559 GCA_000404065.3 Pinus taeda
ACGTCACGTTATATTTGAAAATATTTCAAAGTGTTTGTTGACCGTCACGTCCTTTCTTTCACTGTTCTGAAACTTATTGAAACACGTTATAATTACTTTTCACTGTTATGAACTTATCAAAACACGTTATAATTATTTTATATGTATATTATAAACGTTTGGACAGTCAACCGCAAATGGACGGTTTGCAGATGCGGCCGACAATGGACGGCAGAACGGAACTAGACGAAGTTCACGGACAGACAAGCGTAGAGGAAGAATGGTGTTGGACGTTGATTCAATGGAGGAGAGCGGGAAGAGATGTGCTGTTCAACGATTCTTGGGAGGACATAAGCCACGCGACAGAAAAAGATGGGGTTACGTATCGGATAGGAAGCAATAGAGCGACAAGGAGCAACGGATCGATTAAGAAGGACAGATGGTGAGTGAAACTAGCACAGGGAGGATTCGATGGCTCTGATACCAGATGAAGCATAAAACTTCCGGATAAACAGAAATATATATAAAAATACTTTTATTAATAAATGAATTATAGATGATGATTGATTACAATGGGGTTTCTGGCTTATATACCGCCATGGCACCCTTTGGGAAAGGGCATGATCTTATGATCGTGCCCTTTCGTCTAATTAAAATTAAAATTAAATAATAAACCTAAGTTAACTAATTTTTTACATAACATAGAAATATATTGAACTATGCTTACAAACAGAATGGAAATAAGATAGCTTGGGCGATGATAACTTATCTTTGAGAAGAGATGTGGCAAATACATGCCTCTGAACTAAGTTACAATGAGGCTCAAGGGCCTTTTTATTGTTGAACAATAAGAGGAAACCCTAAACAACCAAAACCCTAACCCGAGGAGATGTAACACCAAGAGTTTATGGGCCCCGTTGGGGTTAGTTGGGAAGCCAACTTCCTGGGGTCGTAACTTGGTAATATATCTATGTTTGGCATGTCTAATACCTTGTTGGAAACATTGCTCCGAGGAATACAATTGATGACATGATTTCCTTGGATATCATTGAGAAATTTTGCCCAAAAACATCGTGTAGGGCCTCAAAATGACTCCAGAAGTTCAAGACCCGAAAAACTGCCAAAAATAGTAAATTGTGCTACAATTAAGGAAACATATGAAACTGAATGGGGGGTCTAGGTGGAATAGGTGGGTGGCCACCAATATCTACCTGGATCATTCCTCCACCCTTAGGAACCAATGGTCCCCATTGCTTGCAGAGCCTCCATGACATGAGGAAATTTTTGTTGAACCTGGTCCCTCATGAACCACTTTCCCTAGTGAAGGAGTTGGCCTGCTTTGACAATTTGATATAGCTATATCCTCTGTTTTTGAGTGTTCTTGATCTGTGTGTCCATGATCTAACCAGTTATGGCATGTTCCACATAGGTCGGGTTGAGATGTATTGGTGTGAGTTGTTTTGCAATGTCAGATGTGTCCAACAATGATGGAAAGTATGGCCGAAGACAATCTACATTGAACACTAGGTGCATACCAAGGAACGGTGGGATGTTGAGTTCGAATGCATTGTCACCAACGACCTTAGTGATGGTGTATGGCCCATATCAAAGCAGGCAAAGCTTGCAGCGGGATCCAGCAAGGCACTCCTTCTGTAAATGAAACCAAACCTTGTCGCCCACCTGAAACTTGTGCGACACTCGATGTTGATCATGGTGCTGCTTGTACTTAGCATTTGCTCTGTCCAATATATCATGGACTTGTTGGTGTATGTGTTGAATGCGCTCAATGAAGTTGTTAGCCCTTTCATATTCGAACTGCACATGAGCCGAATCTACCTGAGCAACTGCAAATGGTATGGCCACATCAGTGGGGAATAATGGCTTAAATCCCAGCCCTACCAGAAAGGGTATGTGACTTGTTGAGCCGTGGAGAGCTCTGATGTAGCTATGTTGGACATAGGGGAGACATTCATCTCATGTGCATGGATGCTTCAAGTTGTACATGCACCGAATGTGTACGATAATCATGTTGACAACCTCTGTTTGGCCATCAGTTTGGGGATGGAAAGTCGTGGACTTAGTAAATTTTGTATCCAACATTGACTAGAGACTTGACCAAAATCTGTTGTCTCGATCTATGATAATAGACTGTGGGATCCTAAAGTGACCCACACTCACTCAAAGAAGAGCTTAGCAGCGGTCTCTGCTATGATACTCTTCTTGCAGGCCACCATGATGGCCATCTTAGAGAATCTATCGACAACCATGAAAACGAGATCGTTGTCATGCTTAGTAGAAGGAAGGCTCGACATATGATCCATGGAGACAGATTCCAGAGGCCAACTAAGAGTAGGTACAGGAGTATATAGGCCTGCCTTCTTGATTGGTTTGGCAATGGTGTAGGCGGTGCAGGATCTAATGTACTTCCCAACATCCATACAAAGTTTCGACCAATAAAAATACTTCTACAATACCGCCATTGTTTTCTCTACTCCAAAATGTCCAACGATTTGACTGTAGTTCGCCTCCCAAATCATCTTGGCATGCTCACTTGAAGGAACACATATGTGTCCCAAGTGGCATAACAGTGCATCCCGAAGGTGAAAATTTGGAACTTGCTTCCCTTCCAAGAGTGCCTGGTATATGCTGTCGAGTTCTGGAATGCTCTTATAAAGATGTGTCCACCCCAATGTCTCGTTCCTACAGGATTCAAGCACAGTGACTAGCCCCATGACCGGTGGTCAATTGAGGCAATCAATGATATTATTGGTGCTTCCCTTCTAATACTTAATGTTCAAATGGAACTGTTGCATATAGGTGAACCATTTATGATGGTGATCATTCTGCAACTTCCCTTGTGTTTGTATGAACTATAGAGGTCGGTGGTCTGTGTGGATGACCGATTCCCTCCCCATAATGTAATGCTTCCATTGATGGTAGGCCTGCACAATGGAATATATTTATTTGTCGTAAGTGGGGTACTTTCGGACTGTGTTTGAAAGTGTCTCACTATGGTAAGCCATTGGATGCCCATGTTGAGTAAGAACCGCACCAATAGCATAGTCAGAGGCTTCTGTATCAATATCAAATGGTTGTTGCAGGTCTGGTAATGTGAGCAATGGTGCAGAACAAAGGTGATTCTTCAACTCAGAGAATGCTTGTTGTTAAGTTTCCAACCAAAAGAAATTTGCTTTTGCTCTGGTCTTGGTGACTTGACTTAAAGGCCAAGTGATATGAGAGAACCCCAACACAAACCTACCGTAGAAATTGGCAAGACCCAAAAAGATGCGAAGCTCTGTTAGAGTGGTTGGGGCTCAACAATCCCGAATGACTTGTATCTTGGATGGGTCCACATGTACACCTTGCTCATCAATGACGTACCCCATATATTGAACCTGGGTTAGGCCAAAGGTGCATTTCTCCAAGTTAGCACACAACTTGTGTTGTCGAAGGGTTTGAAGGACCTGTCGAATATGGTGGAGGTGCTCTTCCCAACTCTAGCTAAAGATCAAGATGCCATCTAAATACACCACCACGAATGCATTGGTGAAGGGACGCAAGATGTTGTCCATCAGTCTCATGAAGTTTGCAGGTGTATTCATCAATCTGAACATCATGACCAACCATTCGAAAAGGCCTTCCTTGGATTTGAAGGCATTCTTCCACACATCGGAGGGTTCGATAGGAGAGGGTTCGATAGGCACCTAGTGATAACCTGACTTCAAGTCAATGTTGCTAAAATATTGGCCCCCTTGATATGGTCTATAAGGTCATCAATCTGCGGGATTGGGTACCTATTCTGGACAGTGATCTTGTTCAGCGCGCGATAGTCAATACAGAGCCTCCAGGTCCCATCCTTCTTCTGTATCAATACAATCGGGCTCCCATAGGGTGATGAGCTTGGCCAGATGTGCCCTTTCTACAGTAGTTCCTAAATTTGCCTCTTGATCTCGTTGTTCTCTAGAATATAGCGTCGATAGATCGTTCCATTGGGTAGTGGCACACCCGGGGTTAGAAAGATGGAGAGCTTGACCTGAAAGTGCAGAGGTACCCTTGTGGGTGAGGCGAAAATACCCCTATACTCCTCTACGACCTTGTCCATATGTTGTTGCTATGCAGAGGAACCCTTTCTGGAAGTCGTGGTCACAATCTTCTTCTTTTCTTGTTGGTGAATCATAAGGAAAACAAATTTCTTGCTATGGAAAATGATCTTACTGCATTGTTTTGCAGTGATCAAAGAGATGGTGTAGGTGGGGCTACCTCTGGTATCCTATACAACTTATTAGCCAAAGTATTAATCACAGAGCGAGGTCTAGACTCATATACAACATGTCGCTTCCACAAGTATGGTTGTCCTAGCAATACATCAGAAACCTCAAGAGGAGCAATGCCACATAGTACCTCGTCTATGGAGGGCATGATGTTGTAGGGAAGGCGACACTGCTAGCTGACGCGAAGGTCTCGTCCTTGGTGAAGCCACCCGATGGTGTATGGATGTGGATGTGTTATAGTCTTTAGGCCCATTCGTTTCATGTCTTATGCTGAAATGAGGTTCTTTTGTCTCTCGTTGTCGACAATGAACTACATCAGAGAACCCTTCACCCACATCTGCGAGTGGAAGAGGCATCCCCCCTCATCTAAATATTCAGGCTCAATTTTATAGATATTTGTAGTGGCCACGGTGGCATTAGGCTTCGCTTCAATGATCTGCTTCCCTTTGTTAGTCCCCTTATCAGGTTTTTATTCGGAGTTGGAACTTGTGTCTGTTTCGAAAGCCTTCAGCTCGGTCACTAGTGACTGCATGGCCCGATACTCACTTGTATTATGATTGGAGATCTTATGGATCTCACACCATATTCTGGTGTCCTTCTTTGTCTTCGTGGTGTTGTTCTTTTGCTTGCGGCTTCAGCGGGCTGTTTTGGGTAGTCCCGCCTTGGCTTGGTCCTTTGTTCTTTGGTTTGGGGGCGCCTTTTCCTTGCTTTGGATTCATAGATCCAAAGTCCCGCTTCTTCTGTTTAAACTTCTACTCAAGCTTTTCAGCGTACCGATACATCGTACTGAGTAAGGAAATGTCCAAGAAATCCATCTCGTCCCGGATGTACTTGTGTAGACAGTCGTGGCACTTAAGCACCAAATGCCTCTCAGTATCCTTGATACCGAGCTTCGTGCGAAAGGTATGGAAAGTATTTGTGAACTCTGGCACATCTTGGTCCCTTCCCTGTCGTAGTGTGGTCCACTTTATGTATTTATCTTAATATCCCCGACATGGTAATATTGTTCCTTAATGGTGCTTAAGAAGGAATTCAAGGTGGGTGCAGTTGAAAACATCGAGCGTTCACTCTCATCCTTTTGTTCATAGTAGGTTTCCCACTAGTCCTTGACGTGTGGGGCAACTTTGAGAAGTGCAAATGTAATCTTTTCCCAATTGGAAAAGTCATTAACTGAAAAATATCCTGCAAATAGATTTAACCATTTATCTACGATGTTTATATCTATCAAGCCTTTGAATATGGGAATATCGAAGTTAACTTGTACCTTAAAAGGAGTGGCGCCTCCAGAGTGGCTGTTGGATGAAGATGTATCACCTGTGGGTAGCCATCGAAGGATCTACGAAAATTTGTCCATCATCACATCAACTTACAGATATAATCATAAACACAAAGATGCATATGAAAAACACTTCATTTCATTAATAGAAAAATATTGAACTATGCTTACAAATAGAATGGAAATAAGATAGCTTGGGCGATGGTAGCTTATCTCTGAGAAGAGATGTGGTGGCTACATGCCTCTGAACTCAGTTACAATAAGACTCAAGGGCCTTTTTATTATTTAATAATAAGAGAAAACCCTAACCCAAGGAGATGTAACATTAAGAGTTTATGGGTCTAGTTGGGGTTAGTTGGGAAGCCAACTTCCCAGGGTCGTAACTTGGTTATATTATCTCAGTTTGACGCGTATGATACCTCATTGGAAATATCTCTCCAAGGAGTATAACTGCAGATGCGATTTCCATAATCAATAAGCAATTTTGCTAAAAGAACGTCGTTTAGGGCCTCAAAACGGCTTCAGAAGTTTAGGACCTGAAAAATGCCAAAAATAATAAATTGTGCTACAATTAAGGAATTAGATGAAACTGAGTGGTGGGTTCTAGGTGGAATAAGAAGGTGGCCACCAATATCCACTTGGATCACTTGCACTATGGAATTTGAACTTCCTTGTTGACAAAGCTTTTGTCAAGATGTCAGCATCTTGTTCCTCTGTTAGAATGTATTGTAAAAAAATTATCCTCATCTACACACAATCCCATAAATGTTGATGTCAAATATCTATATGCTTTGATTTATCATGAAATAATGAATTATCATAGAGCTTAATGGAACTCTGATTATTACAATAGATCAAAGTTGGATCCAGCTCCTGAACAAACAGTCCCACAAGAATATTTCTCATCTAGATCACCTCACATGTTGATCAACTTGCAACCATGTATTCAACTTCTGCTTGGCTGAGTGCTACAAACCTCTTCTTCCTACTACTGCGGACCCAACACTGAAAATTGCACCTGATATACTCTTTTGGTTAGATGGACTCCCTACCCAATCTACATCTGTGAAGCCACACATATTCACTCCCTCCATTCATATGTACCATAATCCATACTGGTTAGTGCATTTGAGGTATCATAAAGCATGCTTTGTTTCCTTACAATAAAATTTGGTTGGCCTAACCATAGCTTGGCTCAGCTGGTTAACTGCATAGCACATATTTGGTCGCGTGTTCTCAAGATACATTAGTGAACCCACTAGCTTCCACTAAATCATAGCATCAACCTCTTCATCTGAGGTGGAATTCTCCCTCCTCTAGTTGGTCTTTAGCGGTGTCTCCTTGGTCTTACAACTCTCCATGTTAAATCTTTGAAGCATCTCGTTGGCATACTTTCCTTGAGACACAATCAATTCCCAATCACCTTACAATACTTCCAACCCAGGTTAGTAGTGCAATAGACCCATGTATTTCATCTCAAATTCCTTATTTTGCTTCTTGTCTTCTTCTTTCATTTCTTGAGTCACATGAGATTCTTCCATTTTTCTTTTGTTGTTGTTGTCCTTCATTAATTTAGGACAATTTCTTTTGTAGCGTCCATATTCTTGGTATCCAAAGCATTGGACTTTGGACATATCTTTGTTGTTTGTTCTTCGTGGACCAAAATTGCCAAATTCCCCTTTCTCTTTGCCATGGTAGCAAATGCTTGCTCCTTTAATCCTACATCTTCCTTTAATTTAAGTCTAGTTTTCTCTATCTTGCATGGAGACCACATTTCACTTAGTGTGGTAGCTTCCTTCTTGGCATATATGCTTGATGTGAAGTTGCCCCAATCCTTAGGTAGAGCATTGAGTACTACAGTTGTCATGACTTCCCCTAGCTCTTGAAGTTGATCCCTCATCTTCAAGATCTTCATGAAGTAGGGATCTATTCCTTCCTTTGGTATCTTCATCTTGTACAATTAATTAATTATCTAGATGCATTTACCGAGAATAGCTCTACTAGTTTATCATAAATTTCTTTTGATGTTTAAAATTTGGAGACATAAGGAATGAGAGAGTCCTTGATAGATTCTAATAGAATTCTTTGAGCTCTTGTCTCATCCTTATTGTACTTAGCTAAGGCTTGGGTTTGTTCCTTAGCAAGGATAGTGATATTCCCTTTAACATGTCCTAGAAGTTCATTCTCCTTGAGAAGTAAATCAATCCTCTTCTTCCATGCAAGAAAGTTATTGGTACCTACCAATTTGTTACTTTCCTTGCAAAAAGACATTGATGTATATTCAGAAGGGGACATATACTTACTTGATAATTTTTAGATGTAGAAGTTTTGATTTCTCCTTGAAGACTTGATGGCTTGCCTTCCTAGGATCTTGATGTTCTTCAAGTTGCCTTCTCCGAGTGGACTTGCTTGATGATGAGATTTGCTTAATGACTTGTAGATGATGTAGGCCCCTTTTTGATCTACTCTTCTTTGTGGGTGCCATTATGTAAGGCTCTTCTTCTTGCTTTGTAATCTTCCTTGATGAATGATATATGGTAGGCCTTCTTGTCCTTCAAGTGATCGATACTTCTTGGCTTGATGCTTCAACTTTGTAGATGTCCTTCCTTGATGAGTGTTCTTGAGATTCCCTTTCCTTGACGTGTCACCTTAGCTCTTATACCATGTTGAAGAATTAAGGGAAATTAGGTGTAGTGTGATTCTTCTTGACTTGATAGCAATTTTTGGAGTCTTTTTATTTTTCTTGTTAGGTTAATCTTCTTCTTATTATTAATGCATGTGTGTGTACTTCATCAAACTTCTACCATAAACATAAGAACAAGAACACAAGATGTTGGCTCTCTGCCAGGGCCAAAACCTCTCTTCTCTTGAGAGGAAAACCCTTTAGTAAGTTTCTCTTATTGAAGCTTCTTATTGATCAATGCCAAACCCTATACCCCTGATTAAAATATCCTCCAAGCACAAGTCAAGTCTTTCCTCTTTTATGCACTATGTTCCCCGACACATGGACTTCCTCCTTTTGGAACTTTTCTCCCCAACACTTTGTCCTTTTCTTCACTGATTTGTCTAGAGATAGACCTTGGTTATGTTAGCTTCTAGATGAGATATTCTTCTTCCTTCCTTCAAGATGTTATTCACTTAAGGGGACACCCTTCTCTTGATCCAACGAGACCCTTCTTGAAGTATAGGTGTATGATTGTACAACTGCCCTAGTTTTCCCACGTGTGGTACATACCCTACGGAATTAGGGTCCCTTTCCTTCACTAGAGAGATAGGATTCTTCGCTTTACTTGGGAGGACTTGTAGGCTTAGTTTCAAGCCCAAACAACACTAGTTTATGGAATGTTTATCCCTGTTGTCATACTTGCAGACTTGACCTCCTTTTCTTCACACATGTGACTGTTTCTGGCCATAGAAATAGTCCCTTTCACTTCGGCTTTCCTCCTCCCTTCACTGCACTAGGAAACTTCTTCTTTGTCCTTCATTACCCTTTCTCTTGCCTCTTTTCATCACAGATTTCAGAGATGCTTCGTTTTTTGTTGTTGTGAGGGAGTGAACAACCTATATATATAGAGGACTATCCACCTTTACGCCAACTTGAGTCCGACATCATGATTGTAGGCTGACTTGTCTATTTCTTCATCATTTTGTTGTTTTAAGGATGTCGTTGCAAGGATGAGACTTTGAATTTTCTTAGAGGTATTCCTTTTGACTTTAATACAATTATATACATGGTGTAACATGCTCTTAAGGCCTTCAACCTTTTCTTTTGACTCATTGATTCACCTATAACACTTAACATGTGCTAGACCTATTTCAATGAGAAAGAAACTCATTGACATATATTATAAAAATAATATTTCTTTTCTTGAGTAAGTAAAAATATCAAAAGTACATTTATGAAGACCGAACCTACCTACATTTCCTTCAACAAAGTGGACCCAGGTGGGAGAAATGTTGATTGGGGTTATAACGAATGGAAGGGGAGTGATATATGAGCATGAGGGAGCAAGACCACACAACCTAAATTAGGGTTTCCCACGTAGTACTTTCCCTAATCCCAAAGGTCCATAGAATAGATCCCACAGGATTAGGGTCCAATATTAACATCCAAAACATGTCTAGTGGACAAGAGCACAAACCTAACCCACTTTGTTCGTTGAATACCCCCATTAATCCATGCCCAAAAGTATCCATGATAAGCAAACTAAAATAATCAATTACCAAATGACAAGGCATACCTTTAGGTTTAGGAGGCCCACCTTCAAACATATGATCATAACAGATGGGTGAGGGACCACATGGCTGGCACAGGTGTCTGAAAAATGGCACAACAAGCTAGTTGGTGGTTGCAAGGGGTTGTTGGTTTTCAGCTGAGGACCATCTTGGAGAAAAATTGTCCTAGGGATATCACCCACAAAATGGTGGGTAACATCTCGCTCCAACAGGGACGTGATCTCTCGAAAAAGTGGACGAAACTACTCGAACAGGAGGTCACATGAACTCCAACAATATATTGGTTACTGTGGACCAGTTACCTTCACATATAATAGATGAAAAACACGGGGCATCATGCTTTCACAACATCTCATGATTTTACATGCTTAGATTAAACCCATAAAATTGACTCATAAAAATAAACTTTCAAATCTAAATGCAGTTAATCTATCATGAGAAACATCATATGACAATAGTTCTAATGTGAAAAATCAGTATGCAATGCACCTACCCTAACATGCATATGGTACAAAATAATACTAAGTGTAATCATAAAGCTAGTGCAACTAACATATCATCAAATCAATATAAATATGTCAGTCTATATGATTACTCATGTAGAAAAATCCAAAGTGAATGTGGACAGAATCATATGGATGATAAGGCTGATGGGAGGTAGGAAAATATAATGCGCACACATGGATGGTCATGTGAGAAGAGGTAAGAAAAGGATGTAATCTACTCCATGAGATCCTCTCTTCTAACAAAAATATAGAGATGTCAATGATTAGGCCCATAAACTCTTGATGGATAACAACCTCGGGCATATGATGGTCCTTATTATTTATGTCATATTTTATGGCCTCTACAGAGTTATGATTGGGATACTGATGAGATGGAGAAACACAAGTAGGTTTCTTATGATGATCCCACTGTAAAAGGTAGGTTATAGATTGAATATGACCTTGACGGGGTGCCCAAGGAGATCAAGAATATTCAACGAGGGGATCTTCCTTGACACTATACTCAGAAAGGGGAAATGGATCAAGGTCACTTGAGATCATATGAGAACAAGCGCGGAAATCACTTTCAAAATGATGAACAAGGGAAGAAGGAAAAGGGGATGGTGGAGTGTTATATCCAATAGGTTTCTCTTCCCCAAAATCATAGTCTACAGGCTCAGGTGATTTGAATATAGAATCATAGGGAGGAGCCTTATCGATTTCTTTAGTATCATAAATTGGGCCTTTCCTATAGGAAAATTTATCACTTCCAACTACTCCTCCTTATGCAAGGGAAAATAAAATTTCTCCTTCCCAAGGGCATCAATGGATATATCATCATAAATAATACTCAAAAGGAAGGTAGGACCAATTTCAACCTCATCCTCTTTGTCGGTGTCTTAATGGGAGCACAATCAAATTGAGGACCAATAATTTCCCATTTCTCTTATTCAATATGTAATTAATCTCCAATAAATTCTAAGGGGAAAATGGGATCACCTTCCTCAAGGTTCTCAAAAGGAGAGTCACCATGAGTGATATCCTCAAGAAAGGAAAGGTTAGTCTCAAATTCATCCTTCCCAACACATGTTCTCAAAATCATCATTTTTGTCATGAGGACTCGTCTTATTGCTCATTACTTAGATTTTGAATGTCTTTATGATGGTCAATGAAGGCTTCCTCTTGTATTCTTAATGCGAGGCATACTTGAAAATGTCTAATAAATCCATCAACGAACTCCTCAGTAGATGTGATACTCTTAGGTTCATGATCATGTAGCCATGAGTTATGACTACCGAGAGATCCCATGAACAACAACATAAGAACATCTTGGTGAACAACCTCCTCTCTTGAAGCATGTGCATTAAATATTTCTACGTGGTCAATTGCGAAGAGTGGATCACCATCAAACATGACATCTCACATACCATCCTTCGCGTGACATGATTAGGGTGCTTAGGGATGCTAGCAATGCCCAACGAAAGAAATTTATCAGAGAAAGACAACCTATTTGAGATATACATGAAAAATATGTAGGAGTCACCAGGGTGAATTTAAAGATGCCTAGAAAAATTCTTGCTTCACCCTACAAGCATTGACCTTAAAGTTCAATGAAGAACTACGACTTTGTTCTTTTATGGAGTCACCAATAACATTATGTCAATATGTCATATGGGGAAAAAACACAAGTTTCGCGTCCCCAGTAATGGCGCCAAAATGTTACCACTAAAACTAGAAGGGTTACTACTAGGCTAAGGGAAACCATGGAGCGATAACTCATTGTCACCTTGGCTAAGGCTCCCTACTCTTTACTAATTTTCACTGATGGGCAGAGACCCGTTATGATAAGGATCAAGAAATGGATGGACCAATGATAGGGCGAGGGGTGATCCTAGAAGCCTATTCACAAGAGAGGGTCAAATATGTGGCTTGCTTGTCTTGGAAGACAAGATGAAAGGCTCTCTAGGAAGGGCTCAGGGAAATTTTCTAGGGTTAGTTTTTGAGTATGTGTCTTATAAAGGAGATTACTAAGCCCTAGAATTCTTGTGGAAACTTGAGTTCTAGGTGATCTTTGAAGAATTAACCTTGATAGTGCATGGTACCACATGAGACCAAGTGGACTTGAGGTTTGGTCAAGGGGATAGGATTTAGAAACCAATGATATTATTGACCTAATTAGGAAGGGGAAAGGGATCAAGGAATGAATTTTCAATGAAAGGTAATCTGAGGATCCTAGTGAGATTTCTAGCCTAAGGGAAACTAAAGGAAAGAATTGGTCTTCAAGCTAGGGCTTGTGATATCTCAAGATCCTACCATTGGAATCTCATGAAATTTGAAGGGATTCTTGAGGAAACACCAATTCCATTGTGGACCAAAAATTGAAGTATTTGGATGGCTAGATCGTGAGGTAATTGATGCCCTATGTGACCTAGAGGAATAGACCTAGAGAAGAGGACATGGTTGAAGGAAAATAGGTTTAAGGTGATCACATTTGGGTGGACCAATGCCTAATCCTTTGGGGAGATTTGAGTAAGGTAGAATTATGAATATGGTCCTTTGAATTTTCTAGGTCAAGGATTCCTCAAAGACAACTTTGCTTGGCATTAGGGATGCAACAAAAGCAACATCAAACACTGTATACTTCATTTTGCAAGATAAATGGCTTGTCAAGATGAATTTAAGTAATGAAACATCCCTAGGAACATTAATTCATTATGTATGGCCCATACATGAAGCATTCACTATCCAGAAACAAAATTTCCACAACTTTGCATAAGAGATGTAGCAAATAAGCCATAGTATAGCAAAATCCAAGCAACAATGTATGTGACAAAATTTGAAAGAAAGAATAGTCTTAAAATGTACTTACATGTATAAGAGTATATCTAACCATCCAAAAACTTTCCATCAAGAAGCTCCAAGACATATGAAAATTATCCAAACATTAAAATTCATTCCATGCTCCAAAAATTCGTTCTCCAAGAAGGATAATGAAAATATCTAAAGAGATACTAGTTCCAAATCCAAGTGATGATGCTAAAATGAATCCTCATCACTTCTATTTATACACCTCTAATGAGTTTTATTTAGCTACTTGGGCCTACATTAGCCCCTAAAACAAAAACAACGTGCAAAATAACTAACTTTTGGTGACAAGCCCACCAAACTAGCTTATAAACAAAATAATAAGTCTCTCAAGAGGTCGAATGTTCAACAATACATGTCATTGGGCCCTCTAAGAAGCCTGATTAAGTTTGTAAGTGCCACAATGATCAATATGACTCCCAAAGGTAGTGGACAAGGGGTTGGCCCCTTGTTCTCCAAATAATAAGCATGTGGTGCTCCCAACGAGTGTGAGGGAACACAAGTGATCTCATGGTTCTCCAAGGTCATTTTCCAAGTGCATGGTGCAACTGTGGGGCCAGCTAGGCATGGTCAACCAGGTGCATATTCCTCGTCTAATAGGTGAGTCTCAAGCAACCTCAGAACATCTTTGGGGATCCATAGAGTGTTGTCTACTACTGTGGAGGCCCATGGCTCTCAACACAAACCTTACATGTGCCAATGTATCCCTCTAGAGGGTTAGGACTGCATATAGGGAGACCAAACCCCAAAATGGAGACCATCTGCAATCCTGCATAAGATCTAATGCGTCCCCTAACCTTCCTGTAAAACAAGTCATCAAAGGAAATCGAGTAAAAGAGCTTACAAACCATGGAAAGCATGTCAACACTTCATAATGAAATACCCTTCCATAGTGGGCTTTGGCATGTGCTAATGTCTCTAAGCTCCAAATGGGGTTAACCAAGTATCCTATTAGGTGGTTTCTACTTTTAAAGGGGATAGTATGTCCAAGGTATATCCTTTAAAGGGTGGTGGTATGTGATAAAGAGATTCATGGAGTAGGAATGAAAGAGGAAGCACTGGGCCACATGTTAGGGTATAAGGGTAGCCAATAAAGGGGAATCCCACACTTGGGTATATAATGTATAGGAGGGAGGAATTGTGTTGCATGAGGTACCCCGACCTTTATTTCCACCCTTCTTTATATATCATTTTCCTTTTATGATTTTTCTTTAATTAACTGCTCAGGGCTCCAGGGGTAAGAGCATGGTCTGTAAGATATAGCAATGGATACCCCCTTTAATGTAGGGCGATCCATTACCTGCCAGTGGTTAGGACAATCATGGGTTCTTGAATGATAAAGGAGGCTCATCTAGGGCCCATAAGAACTAGGGTGATGTCCATGATTATGGGGTAGAGACCATTTATTGGTTTTTTCCCATGTGCTAAATGTGTTTTTCTCAACCATATTTTTAATTTCATGGTAAATATTCTTGTTGAATATTGCCAATTATGCTTTTACTTTTCTTTTCAGCTGCATCAACCTATGGGGCATCATTTTGGACCGACCCAACCAGTGGGCAAGCAGAAGGGGAAGGTTAACCCTATGTGGACCTAGTGGAGGAATGTGGACCCAAGTGGGAGAAATGATGAATGGGGTTATAATGAGTGGAAAGAGAGTGATATATGTGGATGAGGGAGTGGGACCACGCAACAAAAATCAGGGTTTCCCATGTAGTACCATCTCTAACTTCCAAAGGTCAGTAAAAGAGATTCCACGAGATTAAGGTCTAAGGTTAACATCCAAAAGAGGTCTAAGGGACAAGAGCACAGACCTAGCCCACTCTTTCCATCGAACTCCCCCATTAATCCATGCCTAGAAGTATCCATGATAAGAAAACTATAATACTCAATCAATTGACAAGGAATACCCTTAGGTTTTGGAGGCCCACCTTCAAACATAAGATCATAACATATGGGTGAGGGACCACGTGGTTGGCTCAGGTGGCAGAGAAATGGATCGAGCAAGTTGGTCGCTATAAGGGGCTGCTAGGCGCTGGTTGAGGACCATCTTGGAGAAAAAATTTATCCTAGGAATATCACCCACAAAATGGTGTGTAACAAGCTAGATGTGGAAGATTGTGCAACATTAAGCAGTAAGGCAAACAAAGTGTAGAGTCACGATGACAATGAACTTTGGCACAGGATACTTTGCCATTTGAATCATGGTGCCTTGAAGATTATGCGGCAAATAACCATTGGCTTCCCTAAAGGAGCACTTGAGAAGTAGGATGTATGCAAAGGATGTACTTTAGGGAAGTATGCAAAATCCACATCCCATGATCGGGACAACGAAGCACATGCAGTCTTGGAAATGATCCACTTTGATGTCTATGCACCTTTCTCGACATCCTCCACTACCATACACAAATATTTTGTAATTTTTATTAATGAATTCTCAAGGAAGTGTTGGATCTTCTTCATGCAGAAGATGATGAGACATTCTCCAAGTTTGTAGAATTCAAGGCACTGGATAAGAAAGAAACCAGAAAGAAGGTGAAGGCTCTTAGGAGCTATAATGGAGTTCAGTACGTTTCAAATGAATTCAAGAATTTTTGTATGAAAGAAGGCATTCGAAGGGAGTTGATTGCACCCCACAACCCACAACAGAATGGGGTAGCTGAAAGAAAGAATTGTAACATTGTGGGAGTTGTGAGGGCTATGTTGCATGACCAAGGGATACCACTACATTTGTGGGAAAAGGCATGCAACATAGTAGTCTATTTTCAGAACTGGAAACCTGATCGGATTCTTGGCATAATTACACTAGAGGAGGCTTTCTCAGGATTTTTTGCGCCTCTATTTACTACCATGTCTCCAAAGAATCAAGGAAGAAGCTTGAGATGACAACATAGTTGGAGGTATTATGTGTTACGAAAAAACTTCTCACAACTACCGTGTGTAGTTTCCATCCCTCAGAATGACAGTTGTGTGAAGGGATATAAATTTTGATGAGGAGAAATCGATGCAGTGCTCTCTTGAGAGGGAGCTTCATATCCCACAAGAAGAGGAGTTTTTAGCTCCAAAGGAGGATCCTCAAGAAATTGTGGAGTAGCCACAAGTTGAGGAGCATAGAGTGGAGACATCCACTCAAGCAGAACCATCCAAAGAAGGTAGGAAAATAACCAAGGAAGTTGATAGACTTGTGTAGAATGCGAGGGAGAATGTGAGAGCTCCTTCAAATTTGCACATGCAGAGTAGGTCACCTGAACAATACATTCGATACATGGCTCTAATGGTTGAGCTTGCAGAGACTAAGCCATCCTCTTTCGAGGAATCAATAGAGAAACCTGTATGGGTTGATGAAATGATGGAAGAATATGAATCCATTCTAAAGAATAGTGTTTGGAAAATGGTGCCAAGACTAGAAGATAAAGCAATTGTGGGTTTGAGATGGATCTTCAAGGTTAAGAATACAACAAACAAAAGAATAGATAAGTATAAGGCCATATTTTTGGCCAAGGGATTCTATCAAGTTAAGGGAATTGATTATGAGGAAACCTCTGCTCCTGTAGAAAGGTATTCATCCATTAGAGAAATTATTGCTCTGGCTGCGCAGATGGGTGGAAGGTCCACCAGATGGATGTGAAAACAAAATTTCTCAATGGGGTTGTTGAGGAGGAGGTGTACATTGAGAAACCAGAAGTTTTTGAGACATTTGATTGAGAGTCCCATGTGTGAAAACTCATACAAGCATTGTACGATCTCAAATAAGCACCCTATGCTTGGTACACCGTGATCAACAACTATCTCACTAGTTTGGGCTTCATGAAGAGCGAAGCAGATGCAAACCTCTATCATATCTTGGTAGTACGTAAATCGATTATTATTGTCTTCATTAGGGGAATTTTGAGGTCTAAAATGGGCCTCCTAAGGAAATTGTAAAATAATAGTGGAAATAATAAAATAAAATTAGATTACATCATCAAATTTTAGAGAGAAAAAAGAAAAAACTAATTTTTCAACTCATATTTTCAACTTATCTCCCTATGGGTTTACTCAAATTTTGAGCAAGAACACTCCTTGGATGCATAATTTGATTCCTCATCCAAGTAGTACCCTTGTTGCAAACTTTCTATGGACCCACAACACAAAAATGAGAAATACATGAAAATTGTGATTGCAATCACATTTTTCATGTATTTCTCAATTTTCGTGTAGCATGGTCCATCTAAAGTATGTAACATGTGTACTCCTTGAATGAAGAATTAAATTTTGCATCCAATGAGTACTCCCGTTCGAAATTTGAGTAAAACCTTAAGAAGATAAGTTGAAAATAAGAGTTGAAAAAGTAGTTTCATTATTTTATTGTTTTTTAATGTTTTTACTTTTTACTCCAAAAATGGTGAATCATCCCCCATGGTTGACATCATCATCTTGAATCCTATTGGTTCTTATAAAGTTTATTTTGGTTGTACGTTTTTCATAGGAGGCTGATTTTAGACCTCAAAATTCCCCTAATGTATATGTTGATGATTTGATTTTAATTGGTGATGAACTGTTGATCACATCTTGCAAGGAGGACCTTGCAAGAGAATTTGAAATGAAGGACAAGGGTCTCATGCACTACTTTCTCAGGTTGGAAGTTGTAGAGCCTCTAACTTACACCTCATCATCCACTATTACCTACTGTTTTTCATCACTTACCTCTCTCTTTTGCCTCATTTTCAATGTAAAACCACCCAGATCATTACATTAGATGTCATTAAGCATGATCAAGTGAGCTTTGCTAATGTGTGACTATTTTGTTTAGATTTTGACATATTTACAGGCATTCCGCAGCTCTCTGCCGATTCCGCAGCCATCTGATGATTCCGCAGCCATCTGGAGATTCCGCAGCCTTTTTGTTAATCTCAAGGTTCCACGTGTCATTTTGCCAAATGAGCCACATGGGCACTTAGGAATCAAGGTGCTCGAGGTTCCTGTGCTATTGGTTCAGCCATCCACGTCATCTGCACCTCCGGTCAACAAGGGTCAAGTTACGGTCATCAAAGGCAGCTTAACGGTGATGCGTAAGCTGTTGGGTCACGTCAGTCCAAACGGTGACTTGTCCGTGTTACGCAGGTTGTGGGAGACATAATCCAACTCTGGATTCAATGCCCATAACGACCAGAACCTCCAGCTATCCACGCAGGTTTATGACGTGTTAATTAAACCTTAATTACGCATGAAAGTTAGTTGTTTTTCAGTTTTAGCTGTACGCATTAGGCTATCTTTCAGATGCCTATAAAAACTTGCGTCTGCGTACGCTTATTTAGCTTTTTAATTGCTGTGTTTTTATGAACTTGTTATAATTTTAGTACATTTCAAGACTCTGTTTTAATAGTGTTGTTCTAGCACTCTTGACTGTGATTTTCTGCACATGGAGTAATAGAAGCAGTGCTGTTCTGAAGTTTTCAATACCTTGAGTCTTCTTTGGGTTATATGAATGGAGGGCCCCTGTTCATGTTAGCCTTGTACAGTATTTTATCTTCAGCATTTCCTTATTTCCATTCAGCATTTCCTTTTCTTGATACATGTACAACGTAATTCACTTTCCTGTTATTTCATTTCCAGCCTTTATTTTAAGCTGATCAACATTGTTCTTTTGTAGGTTTTTAACCCGGGATTGCTTGTGTGTTATGTATTTGCTTTATATCTAGTGGTAGTTTCAATTGAAAGATTCAAAGTTGCTGCCTTTTACTTTATTTTCATAGCTGATTTTTAGTTTTATTTCTCAAATCTGTCTGCTAACATATGAATGGTCTCTTTATTATAAAGTGTTTATCTTCTTGAGATTAGAATACTAATAACTTGCAGCTGACTTTCGGTACTTTCTAGACTACTCTTTAACTACTTTCTAATCATGCTTTACACAATACTATGTGTTAGAGGCAGAGAGTTAGAAAGAGCAAAACATTATAACTAGTCTTTAAAGTAGATTTTTCTCATTTTATCATTTCTTAGACTTATCTTTAGCTACTTCCTAATCGTGTCTTACACAGTACTATGTGTTAGAGGCAGAGAGTTAGGAAGAGATAAACATTATCATTGGTCTTTTAAGTGATTTTCTTACCTTTTATTTGTAGCAGCATGAATGGTGTCTAATGCCATTAGAAAGTGGTTCTTTGCTTTCAGTTCATTTTAATTCATTTATTTCCTTCAAGTTTTCCTTTTCAGCAAGTAGTTAGAACCACTAATCACACACCCTCACTCATCTAGAATTCACTCCACACACACCATCACTCATTTGTTTATAAATACATCACTCCATCTTAGGAAGATAAATTAATCACAAACAACACCTCCCAAACGACAAAAAGCTCTAAGAGGTTGCTTAAGTACATATAGTACACCTTCACTTCATCAGCTTACGAGCCCCGGGTTGACAATTAATGATATCAATTTAGGAATACTAAATTGACCAAACACCTATCATGCCAATTTTTTGAAGTGATGTCCTCTTCTCGGTCATGAAACCATGCTTTTCTCCCTACTTCTTCCCACTGCTTGTGCTCCTTTTCTTGTAGCATTTTTGTTAAAGCCTCAGCCTTGGCCTGCGACTTCTCTTCTCTCTCCTGGTCATCAGATGTTTCCTTGTCTTTCCTTCTTCCTATGATTGTTTGGCCACCCTTTCCTCCAATTTCTTGGTCTCTCTTAGCTTAGCATGAGTTTCCTGTAGAGAATTCTCAACTTCCTGTAGAACTGTCTTAGCTTTTTCTAGAACTGTCTTTGAGTCCATCATCTTGATTTTCTCTGTCTAGGTGAAGGCTTTTGGCTTCCTCATTCATAGATGATGGATCTCTTTGAAGGAGACTCTTCCTTTTGTTTAGTTGTGGTGTCCTCAATTGTAATTGGATCCTTTGACTATGGCTGGGGTCTGCCAACTTTTATGCGCATGCTCCTTCTTGCCTTAAAGTACATGGAAGGCTCCCTTTTTCGCTTCCCTTTCTGCTGTGGAGATGTGATTAAGGCAGCCAACACAGTTGTTGCCTCCCTGGACAAAATCTCGAGTGACTTATCCTTTTGTTGCTCTGTTTCCATACTTCTTGTAGAAAGTCCTGTGTTGATTGTTTTCAGGCTTTCTGTAGAAATTGTTTTCGGACTTCCTGTAGAAATTGTTTTCAGACTTCCTATAAAAAATATTTTGGCCTGTTTGGCTAGATGTGGCTTTCTTTTTAATTCCTGTTTGGTTGCCTTGGTTGTGCCCTCCTTTGTTTGGACTTTTTCAGTCCTCTCTACTCTATTTTGCAATCTTTTTTCTTGGGTGTTTGTGCCATTGTTCCTCCCACAATTTTAGGCTTAGCAATTTGGCCCATTTCTCCTTTTCCTCTCTATTCTTGTTGTGCCTGAGTGTCTTGCGTTTCTTCATCATTGGTTTTCTCACCATTTTCAATGTGTTCTTTCTTCCTCACTATTGGATGGGGTGATAGTTTTGGCCAAAACTCTGATATTGTCATCCAGAGACATGTTTTAGAAGATTTCCCATGATATGGGGACAATGTAGATGTGCAAGGCATCTTCTACTAATAATTTGATGAGACCATGATGGGCCAACTAGTCTGGAATCCCTTCATTCATTTTTGTGGCACATTCACTTAATGACTGTAGAAGAAAATAGGGAATGCTTAACTTCTTTTCTGGAGGTGAATCAATTCCATGTCTAAGTTCACACAGCAACCTGAAATGATAACCATGGATAATGCTAAATTATGAATCCCCCTAGCATGGTGAGAGTGCTCCCTTTTTCTTATGCTTTGGTTAGAAAAGGAAATGTTGTTTATGGTTTCCCCCTAGACTCAAGGAAGAATTCCTCGGCTGTTTGATATCAATGAACAATAATTCCCTGGTTTCAAGACTTTTGCTGCCCAAATACTCGGTTGTCTGTGTATAACAGGAAGACTTAGGTTTCCATAGACATGGTACAACACTTCAATTTTTACTCCCAACATACATACACACGTGCAACTTCAAATTTTTTTATGTACAGGCTAGCCCTCATAGTGCTTTATCTTTTCTAAAAGAGAAAAAATGTTTTAACAGGAACTGTGGAGGAGAATATTGACACAGAACCAACCAAGAAATTCCATGCAACACAGGAAAACTGTTGTTTTTGACTCACGGCATACTTGTCTCTAACCCTCCAATTCAAAATAGCTCAATTCATCACCTTTTTGGAGTATATCATGCATGGAAGAGTTTTTTTGATCCTACCTCTCTTGGGACTCCAAATTTGTCGAAGAAAAACAAGGCTTCTCTGTTTCGGAAGGCTATGTCATACTTCCTATAGAACTTCTTCTCGTAGAACTCCTGTCAGCTTCTGAAGGATGTCACTGCACCTTTGAATGAGCCCAGTATGTGGGAGAATTTTGGACCAGGGCGAAAAGCTCGGTGGAGGACAACAAGTTAACAGATTGTGCGAGTAGAGGACGCGTACTTCGGCTAAGAACGTTGCAGGTGCAAATGAATCAGCGGGTGGTGAGAGTCAGCTGAGCATTTTTTAATTACGACGTGATTTGTGGTGAGGGAGTGAAGTGGCCAGGGGTACGTGGCCACATGTAGATTGCGGTGCTATCATGAACTGCATGTTCTCTTCTTGATCAGTTGCACTGGAGTTCAAACAGCCAACACTCCCTGTTTTCTTTTTATTTTCACGTGAGTCGACTGTCCACGTATATTGCATGATTTACGGCTAAGCGCTGGAGAAGGCACTGTCAGGTTAACTTTGCTAGATTCATGACTTAATCCCACCATTTCATTCGTTTAAGCACTTTCGAATCATATTGATGCAAATAGAGCAACTGGTTTAGACGCATACCTGTAAGTCGACATGCTGCTTGGTCCTTTTTCCTACTGCATGCATTTGTTTTTGTGGTTGTATGATGGCTTGGTGGCTGATTCATGGCTATTTTTTCTTGTGCAGGTATCTTCTGGCTAGATCTAAGCTATAGGAATTTGTTTCCACGTTCAGATCTACACCCTCAAGCTGCTAATGTTGAATTTTTCCAAGACAGCAATTTGTTTTCTCCATTTCTCCCGAATGATAGATCAGATCGATCTAAAACTTTCTGAGCATGTTTCTATCATCATTATGCACCTCCGAGAGAGAAATGGTGGTCAATGGATGCATGGATTTCGAGAAAAATGAAAAATGGCTGAAGATTATAGAGGTTAATTTCTCAGAAACCATGCATCAGAATCGGCTGAAACTGCTTGGGTAGGTTACTATCACCCACATGCATATCCCCATTAAACAAGTTTTGAAACGGATGCACGGATATGAAGAAAATGCAAAAATGGCTGAAGGTGATGGAGGTTGATTTCTTGGAACCATGCAGTGGAATTGGCTGACATTTCTCTAGCATGTTGCCATCGTCCCTATACAAGTCCCCGTAAAACAGTTTTATAAATAGATGCACGGTTTTCAAGCTAGGGAAAAAACAAATTTCATCACTATGTATTTTTGCTTCCAAGCATTCTACAGTTTTTTTGCATGGTAACAAAAAATTAGCTTGGGTTGTGATGCAGGCACGAAAATGATGGAGGAGGAGTTTGAAGATTACAGGATGATTTATGAACCCTTTAGGAAACTATCATGTTTGCCAAACTGCCTTTTTGAAATCCATTTCTAGCTTCCTTTACTTTCTACAGGAACTTCTTGTAGAACACACGGTTTTTAGGAAAGAAGCACAATGAGATGGAAAAAATGATAGAGAAGGGCGAGGGATGGAAACAGGGGTGGTTGTAGGCTTAACAAACTGATCTCAACCATCACATTCCCCTCCAAAATCGAATTGGGCTTGCCTGAAGGTTCTACAAGATGTTTCTTGTAGAAATACAGAACTTCCTGTAGAAAACCCAGAACATCTTGTAGAAAGCCCAGAACTATTAATAGAAGGTGGAATCTCGACCTGAATGTGATTAAATCCAAGGAAAGGTAAGTGGCCATGGAGGGAGTGTCTGTAGGGATGTCCTGTAGCCTGGTACAGACCCCTATCCTCGTTTTTCTTGACCCTCCTTACCTGCAATGTATTCCCTACAACCTGCAATTATTTTACAGACATTAGGCCTATTTTCTCTTTTTTCTTTTTTTTTCCTTTTTTTTGAAAACAACTAGGGCACCTCATGGAGGTTTTCACCCTAATTTCCTGCCCTGGGCGACCCCAAGGGAGGTTTTCACCCAGGGATCTTATTCTCTTTTTCTTTTTTCTCTTTTTTCTTTATTTTTTCTTCTTTTTTCCAACCCATTGACCACCTCATGGAGGTTTTCAATCAATGAGCCAATCTAAGGCGCCTTCGGGGAGGTTTTCACCTTAGATTTTTATTTTCTTCTCATTTTCATTTTTTTCTCTTTTTCTCTTTTTTCTTTTTTTTTTCTACCCTACCCTACTTGAAAAACAAAATCATTTTCAGGTATAAGAATACTTCCAATGGAGCCATGTGCACATCGAGATTAGAAACAAAATGATGTGGAGGCTCGAAATGCATGCTTTGACGGGTATCCAGATTTCAGAGACCAAATGATTTGACTTTGAAGAGATTAAGAATATTGTAGAATTGAGGCTTCTGTGATCCATCATAGTTATAAGAAGAATTTCTATGTAAATCACATATCGAAAGACCTTTGTCGATGCGTTTCGAACCAACTAGTGTGGTTCATCGTCAGGACAAGTTGAAGAAACAAATCCAGTCTAGCAATTTAAATAGTCTAAGCAGAGACTCCAACAGTTAAAAATAATAACAGCTAATTTTTTACTTTAGGACTCAGGTCAATATTATTA
>APFE031668007.1:218954-262948 GCA_000404065.3 Pinus taeda
TGCTATTGGTTCAACCATCCACGTCATCTGCACCTCCGGTCAACAAGGGTCAAGTTACGGTCAACAAAGGTAGCTTAACGGTGATGCGTAAGCTGTTGGGTCACGTCAATCCAAACGGTGACTTGTCTGTGTTACGCAGGTTGTGGGAGACATAATCCAACTCTGGATTCAATGCCCATAACGACCAGAACCTCCAGCTATCCACGCAAGCTTATGACGTGTTAATTAAACCTTAATTACGCATGACAGTCAGTTATTTTTCAGTTTTAGCTGTACACGTTAGGCTATCTTTCAGATGCCTATAAAAACTTGCGTTTGCGTACGCTTAGATAACTTTTTAATTGTTGTGTTTTCATGAACTTGTTATAATTTTCGTGCATTCCAAGACTCTGTTTTAATAGTGCTGTTCTAGCACTCTTGACTGTAATTTTCTGCACATGGAGTAATAGAAGCAGTGTTGTTCTGAAGTTTTCAATACCTTGAGTCTTCTTTGGGTTATATGAATGGAGGGCCCCTGTTCATGTTAGCCTTTTATAGTATTTTATGTTCAGCATTTCCTTATTTCCATTCAGCATTTCCTTTTCTTGACATATGTACAGCGTAATTTGCTTTCATGTTATTTCATTTCCAGCCTTTATTTTAAGCTGATTAGCATTGTTCTTTTGCAGTTTTTTAACCCGGGATTGCTTGTGTGTTATGTATTTGCTTTATATCTAGTGGTAGTTTTAGTTGACAGATTCAAAGTTGCTGCCTTTACTTTATTTTCATAGCTGATTTTTAGTTTTATTTCTCAATTCTGTTTGCCAACATATGAATGGTCTCTTTATTATAAATTGTCTATCTTTTTGAGATCAGAATACTAATAACTTGCAGCCAGCTTTGGGTACTTTTTAGACTAATCTTTAACTACTTTCTAATCGTGTCTTACACAGTACTATGTGTTAGAGGCAGAGAGTTAGAAAGAGCAAAACATTATAACTAGTCTTTAAAGTAGATTTTTCTCATTTTTATCATTTCTTAGACTTATCTTTAGCTACTTCCTAATCGTGTCTTACACAGTACTATGTGTTAGAGGCAAAGAGTTAGGAAGAGATAAACATTATCATTGGTCTTTTAAGTGATTTTCTTACCTTTTATTTGCAGCAGCATGAATGGTGTCTAATGCCATTAGAAAGTGGTTCTTTGCTTTCAGTTCATTTTAATTCATTTATTTCCTTCAAGTTTTCCTTTTCAGCAAGTAGTTAGGAACCACTAATCACACACTTTCACTCATCTAGAATTCACCTTACACACACCATCACTCATCTGTTTATAAATACATCACTCCATCTTAGGAAGATAAATTAACCAAAAACAACACCCCAAACGACAAAAAGCTTTAAGAGGTTGCTTAAGTACATATAGTACACCTTCACTTCATCAGCTTACGAGCCCCGGGTTGACAATTAATGACATCAATTTAGGAACACTAAATTGACTAAACAGAAGTATGGCAAGGTGATGGGGAACTATGTCTCTGAGGGAAAGTATGCCAACAAGATACTACAGAGATTCTGCATGGAGAGTTGTAAACGCATGGAGACACCTCTAGTGACCAACTAGAGGAAGGAGGATGCCACTTTGGGGGAAGAGGTGGATGCTACCATTTATTGGAAGCTAGTGGGTGCACTGATGTATCTTATGAACACACGGCCATATATGTGTTATGCAACCAACCACTTGAGCCAAGCTATGGTTAAGCCAACCAAATTGTTTTAGAAGGAAGCTAAGCATGTTTTACGGTACCTCAGAGGAAAAACCTAGTTTGGACTATGGTACAGACGAACATAGGGAGTGAATTTGTGTTGCTTCACAGATGCAGATTAGGCGGGGAGTCCATCAGACCAAAAGAGTACATTAGGTGGAATATTCAGTGTTGGGTTTTCATTACTTTCCTGGTATAGCAACATTGTTTGGCCATATGATGGATCCAACTATGATCTATTATGATAATCAGAGTTGCATTAAGCTCTATAAAATCGTTTATTTCATGATCGATCCAAGCATATAGATATTTGGTATCACCATTTATAGGACTATGTCTAGAGGCGGATAATATTGCTACAATACATTTCGATAAAGGAACAAGATGCTAACATCTTGACAAAAGGTTTTGTCAAGAGGGATGTTCGAGTTCCATAGATGCAAGATAGGGGTGGTTGATAATATCTTTCTTGTTAAGAGGGAATGTTGAAAAAAATGTAGTAAGAAAGTCTAAATTTGACTTTGCCTTGGTCAAATTAAGAAAATTCAAATTTCCACATCAACAAAAAAATTAGATGCAGTTAACTTGTGTGACATGGCTCTTGTCACTCAGTTAACTCAGTAAATTTGAGTTAGAGGATTTGGAGTTCAGTTAAGCTTGTGTGATTGCTGATTTGTAGCAATCAAAGTCAATTATTTCAAGTTGTTTTTAGTTAAACTAGTTCTAATTGTTGGAAGAACTAGTGGAAGGTCATTCGTGTAGTAGGACTTCAGTATAACTCAGTGATCATCTTGTTAACTAATCAATCATCTGAAAATATCTAGTGCATGCAAAGAATTCGAGTTCCCCAACTGTGGTGGAGATTCCAAGGTAGTGTAACATCAGTTGTAGACTAGTCTTGAGTGTATAAGTGTTGCATGCAGTCAGATGATCAACCTTGGGAATTGCACAAGCATTTTGGAGAAATTCCCTAAATAATTGGGGCCTAATTTCTCACGATTTGTGTAAGGAAATAGGGGCTCAAGCAGAGGCAGAAATTGACTAAGTCTAGGTCAAAGATTCTTAATGAGAAGAGAGATAGATTATTCACTTTTAGGTTGCGTTCAGTTGACCAAAGCAATTGTAATACATATATATTCATAAAATTAATGCAAGTAGGCAGAGGGGTTTTTTTGCAGATTGCTTTCCCCTGGAAAATTATTGTGTGCATGTGTTTTATTTCTCATTTCATGTTTGTGATTAATGTTCTAAATTGCGAGTTTAGTTCTGTAGAGCAGTAGAGTGGGTTTGTGTCTTGAGATTTAGATTAAAATTTCACAAGCAGTTGAAAATCTACATCATAATTTCCACATGAAGTACACAAATATTTAAGGAGAAGTATGCCTCAAATCCCCTGGATGCATCAAACAATAGCTTCAAAATTGTACCCAAAATACCTTACACCTTTGTTGATTCAAGCCCTGAGTAATACTAAGTTTTTTTATGCTTAAAGGAGTTTATTAGTCACTGTAGTGTATTTTGAGTACAAGACTTGATGCCCTAGAGGGCCAAAATTATAGAGACAAATTGTTGTTGAGGTTGGAGCCACAAGCTTGTTCCAATTATCATTCTTTCTATAAAACAAACCCTTGACAAATATGCACTTAGAGAACCAAGAATAGTTCTTAGGTCTTTCCTTTAGAGGACCGAAACACCTAGTTAAGAACACCTCATGCTGCCACAGAAAATTACTTTATGACTACGGGGAATTAGCCATAACTACCAAGTTACAGAATTGTGCCCTAACAGAGAACTGAACTCCCTCCTCTATTGGTGTAGAACTTGGATCCCTCCTAAGATACTGAAAAGAAAGAACAATTCAATGACAAATTCTTGTTTGGACACATATGTAGACATATACGAGTAAAAAAATTAATTTGCAATGAAGATCCATCACACAAAATAAAAATAAAGGAAACCAAACATAGTCCCAAAAATTTTAATTGATTTTTCGTCAAATTCTTCAAGCTGCATGTACATAAATTTTGTCCTTTCCAGAATTCTAGATCTTTCAAGCCTGGCCTTAACCCTTTAATTTATTGTGGTTCACCTGCAAGAAAATAATGGTACCCAACGAAATCCCATGAAGCCAAAAATGAAATATAGCCCAAAGATGCATGTCGAAGCTCCCATTCAATTTAAGTATTTTATAGTGAAACTCACAAAGCCAAGACAACACGTGGCCCCCAATAGAAAATTCTAAGTTGCATGTTGATACATTATCTAACCTTCATGATCTGACAAATAATTAATTTGTTTTTTCCTAGACTTAAGGCCACAAAATATTTCCTCAGGCCATTCCTTTAACAATCACACATTGCCATTTCACCAACAAGTTAAAGGCCTTCAATAGTTTTATGCCACATCATCCATGCTTTCGATTCAAAGTAAATATGCCATCAATGCTTTCGATTCAAAGTAAATATGCCACATCACTAACCCTTGGGGTTTTAGGTCACAAAATGGGTGCATCATCTTTGACTAAGTGTTTCTCTCAAACCATGAAGGCCCATGGAGCGTTCCACATACAACCAAAAACAACAAGAAAAGTAGAATCTAATGAAAGAGGTATCCAAGGAAATATCGATACTTTGTTGTTCCAAAAACTTCGATAACTACCTAATATCCTCATTCTCCAAGGAACCCAAACCCTAACTTGAATGGCTAGGGTTTCAACGACTTACATCATCCATCATCCATCTGTAACAATTTCCATGACCTCAACACTTCGTCTCATCAAGCTATACATCAACATCTTAAACATGGGATCCAAACCCTAAGGTTAGGGTTTTATCTGTAGCTAGGGTTTCATGGTTATGCTACATCATCCTGTAAACCCATCACATTAGTGACCTCCAAAGCCTGACATCAATGACTTGTACATGTTGCATATGCTTTTGCTTTGACATCATAGACAACATACTAACCATACCCTATTGGCGTCACTATGTATTTCACTTTCCATCTTCCTAGCAAATATTGGTTCAATTCCATTTACAATTTGACTAGGTCTCTTCTATTCCTCAATTTTCTGTAGATCTTTTCCTATTGCTCTAAATTAGAGATCCACAGGGTTGTTGCAAATTGTCATTCTATTAAATAGAGAAATGCAAAAATCTGATAAATTAGAGCCTTCTATTTCCACTGATTAATGATAAAATATTAAGGCACCATAGGGTGGTCGAATGTTGTTCCTGGAATCTAAACTCTAAAAGATATATTGAAGGCACAAGAATTTTCAACTTACATTAATTCTTGCTCAGTACTATGCTTCTACTAAAGAAAATACAATAGCTTGTTCCTTTTTACAAGCCAAAGTGACAAGTCCAAAACCAAACCAAAAAACATAACCTGCAATAGACTTTTGATCATCAAGGTCACCAACTCAATTGGAATTAGTGAAACCAACTAAAAAAGGATTCCAACCTGAATTTTAATGTATCTCAAAATGAATTGTACCCCGAACATATGAAAGTATAATTTTTTACTATTTCCCAATATGCATGTGTTGTTCACATATACCAAGCAACAAGACTATTGATTTGTGTAGCTTGGGAGGTACTCCAAGCCCCAGGGTTCAAGGTTTGGAGAGAAAAGCACCACAAGGGCATCTTGTGGGCTTGGAACCCAAGTGTAGGGTTTTGGCACCCATAGACATCTGGGACAAAAAATGATGGATTTATGACATGTGATGGATGAGGATGATAGTGCTTGGAAAGACAATTCCAACGCCACAAAAATCGTTTGAATCCGAGTTGTTGTTAGAGAGATATTGATTTTTGAAGTTGACAAATTAATTATTAGTTGTCAAGTAGGCAGACTTGATGTAAACAAGTCTGATAGATGTGTCCCTTATTAAATTGTGGGAGCCCCTCTTTATGCCTATAAAAAGAGGACGAAGGCTTGTTGTTTAGGCATCCATTTGTGAGCAATACACTCAAGGAATAGCTCTGAAATTTCGTGGATGAATATCTATGTTTAGCCACAACAAAGGAGACTTAAATACAACATGAAAGAGGCTTGAAGATCAATGTGGATATTTTTTCTATAGGTGACAGTATGGAGGAGAAGGGTTGTTTTGAGGCATGAACAAGATTGTCTTAAGTACGGATTAGGACTAGATTGAAGGATTGTTTGGGCAGAGGAGATTAGGAGTTGTCTACATCGTTTTGGAGGCAATTCGCTGGTGTGTTTGAGGGGATCGAAGGCCTACAACATTTTTTGTGCTAGGTAGCAGGCCATAGCCAGCAATTGGGTTATCTATAAGGGTTGCGTTGAAGTATTAAGCCCAGATTTGGGGCAACATAGCAATGGAGAGTCTCCCCTTGGCGAACCACAACCTTAGAAGGCTTGACTTGATGACTGTGTGGATGATTGAGGGTTGGATTTGATGCCCTAACCATAATTGCAGAGTGCAGCAGTCAAGTGTGGTGAACAACAGTGTCTTGGAGAGATGTATTGGGTCAAGGCTTGACCGTGTTTTGATCACTTTGTTGAGCATCCTATAGGTTCCATGTGGATGAAATTCTATGGTGGTGAAGTGTCATATTAGCAACGGAATCAACAATGAGGATAGCGTGTTGGCTACCCAAAGTAGCCCTAGAGCAGTAGATGAGAAGGGCGTTGTCGGTGTGTGATTGGGTGAAATATTGCAGCCTTATGTGCATCACTTTCATGCACGAAAGTGACTACTATATTGGCAAGTTGGAGCTAGGGAATTAGGCCCACCCAAAGAGGAGATTGATGAGCCCGTGTTCATTGTAGCAGACGTAACTTGCAACAGCGATAGGAGGCAATCCTCTTGGAGTCTCGATATGTAGATGCCTTGATGGACAAAGGCACTACTAGTGAGCAATATGGAAGCGGAGGACTGACATGACAAGATATGACATAGAAGTTGCAGTGATGTTTGTCACTGTATCTTGTATACCATAGAATTTTGTATTATTCAGATTTGGTTTAATATAACGAATATTGGGATTATACAATTTTGTTTAAAACTGTTTATATTGTGCATAGGTGACTTACTACTTTATATTTCCACAGTGCAAAGTAGTTTATGGTTCAGATTCTTGGTTTGGTAGCGTTAGTGATTTTAAGACTCTAACCTAGACCCAAGGTCATGGAAATTTAACATGGTATCGAAGCGTGTCTAAGCTACTTTGGAAATAAGTAAATTAGAGTTGTGCGTAGCGAAGTATAGCATGAGAGGGATTTGGTCACATTGTGAGTGAAGGGTTCACTACAATGTCGAAGTTGCAGGTAGGTATCTGATATGAGGATAGGTTGGAGGTGTTGTCCAACTGTAGTCCATGGAAGAAAAGGATCAAGTTGATCTTGTAGGTCAACAAGATCTGGTATTTTTTCGAGAAAGAGATCAAGAAGCCAACCAACCCTAAGGAGATGGAAATATGGGAAGATTTGGATGCGAGGGTGAGACTAATCATCCTAGATGGTGTGATGGATGCCCTAATACCTCATTTGTCCAAGAAGAACATCGCACATGATATGTGGATGACTCTTCATAATTTGTTCCAGAATAAGAATGAGAACCGGGTACTAATATTAGAGGACAAGTTGAAGGCCACCAAGATGTTAAAGGGTGAAAGTGTGGCCTCGTATCTCACGAGATTGTCTCAAATCAAAGATGAGCTCGTTGCCATCAGTGTGACTGTCTCAGATGGAGATATGGTAAGGATTGCCTTGAAAGGGTTCACCAAGGAATTGAAGCCCTTCATCAAAGGGGTCGTTGTCAGGGAGAAGCTGCCAAACTAGGATAGGTTGTGGGATGACTTCATTCAGGATGAGTTGTGAGATGAGGATCTTCAGCCGAAGCAGAAAGGTTCAAATGATGATGTTGAATTTCCACGAACTTGGATCTAGGTCAGAGTCTTAAATCACTCACACTACCAAACCAAGAGTCTCAACCATAAACTACTTTGCATAGCGGAAAATCTAAAGCAATATATCATACAATGCACAATGAACACAGCTTTAAACAAAATTCTACAATATGTACAATCACCAACCTTCGTTATACTAATCCAAATCTAATAAATACAACAATCTATGGTTACAAGATGCAATGACAAACTTGGTTGTAACACTTCTTGTCATATCTTGTCTTGTCAATCCGTCGCACCCGTTCTTCTCACTAGTAGTGCCTTCATCCATCAAGGCCACCACACATCGAGACTTCAAGAGGGCTGCCCTCTAACACTGTTGCACATCCTTCTACACGATGTACTTGGGCTAATCCAATCTGCTCCTCTGGATTGGTCAATACCCGAGCTCCAATCTACTAGGCTAGCAGAAATTTTCATCCATCAAAGTGCTGCACTTTGGCACCGTCCTTCACCCAACCTTCAGCTACTCTTTTTCCTTCAAGATAGCTCGTCTAGGGCTACTTTGGGTAACCAACACGCTTCCCTCCACCAGTTCTATGACTCCCAATCTACCATTGTTGGATCTGCACCTAAGAGGATAATTGCACCCCACCATATGTCTTCTACTTGGCTCCAAGAATCACCAACAAATCTGATCCATTTCTGGTCAATACTTTGATCCAATACCTCTCCACAAAATACTGTTGTCTTCCACGCTTGCACCTGCTGTCACTGCAACTCTGGTTAGGGCACACAACGTTGCCCCTCCACCCTTCACACAATCAACAACTAGGCCTTCTATGGCTGCGGTTCTCCAAGGAGAGGCTCCCCCACCCCTATGATGTCCAAATCTAGGTTTGTACACCTCAACGCTACCCTTGAAACAACCCAACTATTGGCTATGGCCTGCGGCCTAGCACAACAGTTGTTGTAGGTCTTCGTTCTCCTCCAAAACATAACCAACCAGCCCTTAAAATAGCATTGTCATGCTCTTATTCTTCTCGGCCTAGACAACCCTAATCCGCACTTAAGATCAACCCAACAACCTTGTCTTAGACCACAAACAATTCGCTATCACCTACAACAATTCCACGCTGTCTAGGGCGGACATTTCCACGTTGATCCAAGTCTCCTTCCCACTGCGGTTTGGCTCTACTTCTGTCCTGAAAAAATGAACCCTAGAACAACCCTTAGATAGCCCTCAAACAACCCTTTCTTGCCACACTGTCACCTACAACAAACAGAGAAACCCACATTGCCTTCTAGCCCTCTTGACGATGTCCTTTGACTCTTCTTCTCCATCGAAAATTTCAGAGCTCACTTGGAGATGCATTTCCCTCACTTGGATGCTTTAAATGACCTCAATACACTTCATATTTATACACATATGAATGATCAACGTCACATTTGAAGTGACTCCTGTCAAGTCGACCTACTTAACAATTAATTAATTATGTCAAATTCAAAAATTCATATCTCTCTAACGACAACTAGCATTCGGACGATTTTCGATGTGTTGGAATTGTTTTTCTGAGCACTATCATCCTCATCCATCACATGTCGTGCATCCATCAAGTTTCCCCCCAAAAACATGATGGGTGCTAAAACCCCTTTCTTGGGTTCCAAGCCCACAAGCTGCCCTTGTGGCGCTTTGTACTCCAACCCATGAACCCCTAGGGCTTTGAGTACCTCCCAAGCTACAAAATTCAACAGATGACATGGAACTTGCATCACAAAATAAAGGGTAAGCAAAAGAAGGACTTGAGTAAAGTTAAGTGTTTCAATTGTGGCGAGACGGGTCATTTTTCGTCAAGATGTTCGATGAAGAAGAAGGGAAATGATGAGAAGAAGAAAGGAAAGCAGGGCCCTAGTGTTGCAACTTCAGCATATATGGATGATCTCTGCAGGAGATTGGAAGAGGAGGGCTTTTCTTATATCTCTTTTTTCTCGCATAGTATTATCACAGAGGATGGATGGTATGTGGACAGTGGTGCGATGAAGTGTATGACAGGGTCACAGGACCTTTTTGAAACTCTAGTTGGATGGGACTCGAAGTTGCACATGGTGTTGGGCGACAAGAGTCAGTTGGAGATCTGAGGATCGAGTGTTATGCCATTCAGGATGGAGATAGGATGTATGATGCAGGCCTAGGATGTATTGTTTGTACCAAGGCTTGGATATAGCATAATTTTTGTCTCGATGATTGAGAGTAAAGGGTTTGAGGTCTTGTTCTAGGATGGGAAGGCAAGACTCAGGCTCAGAGGCTCTAAGTTTGATGGGATTGTACTCAGAGTTAGATAGAATGGTCTCTACAGGTTGATAGCTAGGCCTGTGGATCATGGAAAGAAGCAAGTGTAGGTATAGATTCCAAAGAAGCAAGAACAGGTGAAGTTGCAGATGCAGGCTTTAGAGGAGAAGGTACAGGTTCCTGAGAAGAAGGTACACTTTCCCGAGAAGGTCCAGGTTCCAAAGACCCACAGGGAATCTAGTTTGAGAGGGATCTTGCAGATTCAAAGGGAGACTCTACTACCCAAGAAGAGCGTGTGGTCAGTGGTGAGCTAAGGTGCTCCTACAATTGCCAAGAAGGAATCATGGAAAGAGTGGAAGACGTTACAGGATAAGAAGAAGAAGTAGGTTAGCAGTGACATCAACACTTCTGAGAAGGGCATAGTTCACCACACAAGGATTGTTGCGATTGTGAGCGCCAAGAGTTAGGCAAGTGTTGTGAGCAGTGATGATGACGATGAGAGACTTCCTAGTCTTGGAAGTACCTCCCTCGCTAAGAGGGAGTGTTGATTTGGGTCACTTGAGAGGTACTCCAAGCCCTAGCATTCAGGGTTTGGAGAGCAAAGCACTACAAGGGTAATTTAATGGCTTGGAACCCAAGTGTGGGGTTTTGATGCCCATCAAGATTTGGGACAAAATGATGATGGATTTACGACATGTGATGGATGAGGATGATAGTGCTTGGAAAGACGATTCGAACAAAACGAAAACATCCAAATATGAGTTGTCGTTAGAGATATTTTGATTTTTGAAGTTGAAAAATTAATTATTAGTTATCAAATAGGCTGACTTGATGTAAACAAGTCCAATAGATGTGTCTCTTATTAAATCATGGGGCCCCTCTTTATGCCTATAAAAGGAGGACGAAGGCTTGTTTTTTAGGCATCCATTTGTGAGCAATACACTCAAGGAATAGCTCTGAAATTTAGAGGGGGAATACCTCTGTTTAGTCACAGCAAAGGAGACTTAAAGACAACGTGAAAGAGTCCTGAAAGATCAACGTGGATTTTTTGTTTGTTGTAGATGACAGCATGGAGGAGAAGGGTTGTTTTGATGCATGAATAGGACCGTCTTAAGTGTGGATTAGGGCCAAATCAAAGCGTTGTTTGGGCAGAGGAGATTAGGAGTTGTCTGCGTTGCTTTGAAGGCATTTTTTGTGTGTTTGAGGGGACCAAAGGCCTACAGTAGCTATTGTGCTAGGCCGCAAGGCATAGCTAGCAGTTGGGCTATCTCTAAGGGTTGCATTAATGTATTAAGCCCATATTTGGGGCACCGTAGCAGTGGAGATTCTCCCCTTGGTGAACCACAACCTTAGAAAGCTTGACTTGATGACTGCATGGAGGATTGAGGGTTGCAGTTAATGCTCTAACCAGAATTGCAGAGTGCAGTAGTCAAGCATGGTGAACAGTGTTTTGGAGAGATGTATTGGTTCAAGGCTTGACCATGTTTGGATCAGTTTGTTGAGCAGCCTGTTGGTTCCATGTGGATGACATTCTGTGGTGGTGAAGTTTCATCTTAGGAGAAGAATCAGTAGTGAGCAGATTGGGTGTCATTGATCTGATCGGAGGGTAGCATGTTGGCTACCCAAAGTAGCCCTAGAGCAGTAGACAAGAAGGACGTTGTTGGTGCGTGATTCAGTGAAGTATTACAACCTTATGTGCAACACCTTGATGGACGAAAGTGACTGCTAGATTGGTAGATTGGAGCTCGGGAATTAAGCCTACCCAAAGAGTAGTTTGATGAGCCTGTGTTCCTTGTAGCAGACGTGACTTGCAACAGTGATAAGAGGCAACCCTCTTGGAGTATCGAAGTGAACGACTAAGGCACTACTAGTGAGTAGGACGGAAGCGAAGGATTGACAGGACAAGATATGACATAGATGTTGCAGCGACGTTTGTCATTGTTTCTTATATACCATAGACTATTGTATTATTTAGATTTGGTTTAATATAATGAAGGTTGGGATTGTACAATATTGTACACTTTTGTTTAAAATTGTGTATATTGACCATATGTGATTTACTGCTTTATATTTCCGTTGTGAAAAGTTGTTTATGGTTGAGATTCTTGGTTTGGTAGCGTCAATGATTTTAAGACTCTAGCCTAGACCCAAGGTCGTGGAAATTCAACAAAGACAAACATCAAAGGAAATATCATAATGGGTATGAATAAAATATAAGAGGCTACCAACAAACTGGCGATTCAAAGTGGCATCAACTTCGATTGTAGTACAAGTGGTAGTAAGTCTGACCTTAGACTGAAAGGGAGAAAGGGTTGGTCTACAATATTCCATGTGAAACTGGTGAAGAAGGTCACATGCATACTTATATTGGGAAACATAAATTTCTTCCTTGGTTTGCAATACTTGAAGCCAAGGAAATAATGAAAATATTCTAAGTTTACAATCTCAAACTTCTTGTTAAGGATTGACTTCACATGGTTTAAAGGATTAGGATCACTTCCATAGAGGATAAGGCCATCAACATAAAGAATAAGGATTATGAGATGAATTCCTACTTTCTTGATGTAGGCAGTGAGACAAAATGAAAACTACAAAACCTTGCATCAAGAAGAAAGCTATCACTTTTTGCATACCATTCTCAAGGAGTTTGTTTAAGACCATAGAAATATTTCTTAAGGTGGCAAACAATGTTAGAATCACTTTTAACATAGATAGGAGGTTGTTCCATGTAGATTTCTTTTTGTAAGTCCCCATGTAAGAAGGAAAATATAACACCAAACTGGTGGACCTCTTGTCTATGTGAGGTAGAAAGGGCTAGAGCAAGGCAGATGGAATTCATTTTGGCATTAGGGGCAAAGGTTTCATTGTATTCAATTCCTTCAACTTGAGAGAATCCTTTAGCAACTAACCGAATCGTAATTTTTTCAATGCTTCCATCTAATGACATTCTTCATTCATTTTCATTTCCCATTCTGGAAGGCTTGAAGCTTCTGCAAATTTTTGTAGACCATGAGTCTAAAACTTGAGCCAAAAGAGAGTAGGTGTGTTGGAATTGTGAACAAGTACAAAATTCAATTGTAGGATCACTTATAAGGTCACCAACTTCTTCAAGTGTTGAACCAACCCATTTAGGGAGTTTGTGATTTTCATCCACAATGTCATCATTTGAAGAAGAAACCAAACTAGAAAGATAAGGTGGCACAAATGTCAAAGATGACTCACAAGCCAAAGAGGGAACAATCGCCAAATTAAGCTCACAAGTCGTGATATTTTCATCAAATATAACATCTCTTCTAATGATAATTTCAGTGGAGTGAGTTTGAAGAAGTATATAACCTTTTACATCTTCAAAATGTCTAAGAAAAATGCACTTCTTACTTTTATGTTGTAAAGGGTTCATTTTTTCATAAGAGATATGAGCCCATGTTACACTACCAAAGATCTAGAAGTGGCTTACATCTGGCTTAATTTTAGACCATGACTCTTCAAGTGTAATATTGTTCGAAGCCTTTGCGGGAGTGTGATTTACCATGTAATTTGCACAATTGATTGCTTTTGCCCAATAAAGAAGATGTAATCCCTTAGATTGAATCATACAATTAGCCATTTCCTTTCGTATATGATTATTTCTTCCAACAACATTTTGTTGAGGTGTATATGGAATAGTATGTTGTGTTACCACTCAAACTAGCAAGGGTCCTAGGAGGGGATCCTAGGGAGAAACTATTAGGTCAAGGAGCAACAATGGAGTGATAGCCCACTGTCACCTTAGCTAAGGATCCCTGTGTTTTACGGACTTTCATCGATGGGAGAAGACCTGGTATAGGGGGAATCACTAGGAAGGATGGAACTATGAATGGATATAGAGAAATTCCTAAGGCCTATTCACAAGAGAGGCTCAATTAGATAGCTTGCTTGCCTCAAAAGCAAGGTGATGGGCTATCTAGGAATGGCTAAGAGGATTCTTGAGCCTAGGTTTGAAGGATGTCCCTTAACAAGGGGCTTCCTAGACCTAAGGATCCTTATCGATAAGAGGATTTTATGTAGTTGTGTTTTTGCAAGAGCCTTGTAAGTCAAGAACAAGCCAATTACTTTTTAAGTTTTTAAAAGTAAACCCTGATGTGTCTCAAGAAGTCGTTAGTGAAAGTTAATAAGTACTTCAACTCAATGAAGGATAAAGAAGAAAGTGGACCACATAAATCACTATGAACAAACTAAAAAGTGTTTGAGGCACACCAAGGGGCATGCTTTTCAAAATTGTCTTGATGATGTTTTCTGACAACACACTTGCCACAATCACCATTTCTTCAAGAAACAAGACAAAGAGCAATTACCATATTTTGATTGCATAATTGTTGTAGTGAGTGATAATTTAGATGACCAAATCATTCATGCCAAAATTTGCTACTATGAGCAATAAAAATTGGGAAAAGATGATGACACAAAGTTGTCAAGCTTATATAATTAGGTAATATCATCAACTTTTCTAGAGGCACGGACATGCTTAAGATCTTTTAAATCCTTAATTACAACTTGGTGACGCGAAAAATCTATTTTTTACCTTCACCTGAATGGGTGACCTAAACTATCCATAAAAATATTTAGAAAATACTTAGAAAATAATAATATGTTATTGAAACTACCATTATCTCCTTCAATTGTTCCATATCCCACAACATTAAGTGATCTATATTCACCAACAAACATTTGTTTGGTGTTACAATCATTAAGAGCAGAAAAATGGTTGTATCCTTAGCCATAAGATAAGATGCTCTAGAATCAATAAGCCATTCAAAAGAAGTAGAGGTTGCATTGAAAGAAAAACCAATAATAAAAAGTGCATGTCCATCAAAAGTGTTAGAAGAAGAATGTACATTGATGTGGTGCTTCTTCATTTTTCCTTCCAAGGTCTCCATTTTTTTAAAACATTTGGACTCTAGATGACACTATCTTTTCCACAATAGTTGCAATGTTTGTTAGTATTCTTGCTATTTGATTATGATCGATTGTCACCATTAGGAGTAAAGGTTGGCTAAGAGTGTTTGGAATCGTTTTTTTTTTGTTGTTGTTGCTCATTTGGTTGTTTGGTTTTATCTTCCTATTGAGCAACTAGGGCCTTGTTGGATGTCCTTGCATTGCTAACCTCTCCAATATGCAAGAGCTCGTCATGTTCTCTGATCATAGAGTGATCATAGGTCAAAAAGATTCAAAAGAATGCTTTTTTTATAGGTAGCCTCCAACATTTCTCTAACAGTGTGAAATGTAGATAAAAAATAGAATATGTAAAACCAAGCTTTGAAAGACTAATATATATGCAAAGTTCATTATATAGATCAGCGTCACAACATTTAGACAAATGCCTAAGTCTTTTAAACATAGACAAATAATCATCAATGCAAGAGAAATAATTAGACCTTAAATTCATAATTTTCAAGCTAATAAGATCTAATAATATTAAGCTCACTTAATTATATTTTTCAACTTTCTCAAGCTTCATTCAGAGCATTGTTCTTTAATTAGGAAAAATGGCAATTCCAATATTTCACGTGCTTCGTCATTCCTATCATTCCTTTTGGGTTTCTTATCAAACATAAATGGAGGTTTTTTCTTGTCCCAAGGTAATCTGGTACCATCCTTTGCTTCTTAGCATATCATCCATGTGGGATTTCCATGATAAGTAGTTGTTATTGGATAGCGAAAATTCAATTGGGGTGGTCATTTTAAAATATGTAGATCACATGTTGAAACTCATTGTTTGGATGGAAAGCTCTCAAAAGAATGTGTTGTTTAAAAAAACACAACTAAAAATGGATTTCAGATGTGATAGTTATGCACTTAAACCAACAAAAAAAAAACATTTCCGATAGCAAAAGAGTCACGTGACAAATATAGTTTTGATCACATAAGATAACTTTAAAAAGATTAAAGCTATTTATATGACAAGTAAAATACACTTTACAATAAAGTTTGAAAATAACATGAGTTTAATGTTGATTTGGGGTAGCAACGGATGTTCTCTAGCCACAAAAATTAGAGGAGACGCTAAAGCACATGACATCTCCAATACCCAAAAATGGTTTGAGCAGATTATACACAGTTTGGGAGATATTAAAATAATTAAAATTTTTAGTGGAGTCTCTAAGTCTAAACTTGCAAAAATAAAATATTAATGTGAATTAATATAAAACTGTGTTAGAAGGGTCCAAAAGTAATGGATCAAGCTAGAGTTAATTTTAGTCGTTGATTAGGGACTTAATCTCGACCGTTGAATTGTCAACGAGAAAAGTATAAGAGGAGGCTTGACGGTCACTTGGAAAACACACCGAGTTGATCAAGAATTCAATTTTCTAGGACAGGGCTTGCTGAGGAAATCGAAAGAGTGATCAGTGTTGCAGCTGAGAAGCACTGAATACAGAAGAGGAGAGGCAAAGAGGGTACCGAGAACATCAACGCAAAAGTCTAGAGAGAGGGACGCAGAACCAGCTAGAGGCCATGCAGAGCCAGTCAGGGCCCACACAGAGGCATCAAGGAGCTACACAGTGCTAGAGAGAGCTAGTGTGGGTGACATAGATGTTCTAAAGGTTGACACAATGCCTCCAGACGCTGACACAGGGCGAGTTGGGAAGACGCTGCGCCAGAGAGGCTAATGTAGTCCCTAGAGGCAGACATCGGAGATTTTGTAGGGCAGATTGGAGCTAAGGGTTGTGGGATTGCTCATCTAGGGTTTTCGCTGGAATATTTGTCTTTGATTGAGAGGTACCACTGTCGAGATCATTCTCTGTTGGGTGAGTCGGTTTGGCACGCAATTGTATTCTGAAACTGCTTAATAATAAAACCCTCAAATAGCTGCACTGGTTTTCCCGCATTGGGTTTTTCACGGGACATTAGTCCAAAAACAACAGTGTCACTTGAGTGCTTGTTTTTCCTTCAGTTGATGATCTGTAATGTGTTGAGCATGTACTTGTATTTATTTTCAGCATTTACATGGTAAATAACTTGTTAATTAAACAGAACAAGTAGGCAGAAATAAATCAGAAATTACATGAAGGATTTCTAACAGTTAGACATAGAAATTCCAACATGGTATCAGAGTGTGGTTGCAAATCACAAGAGAACTAAAGTCATCAGCGGAGCAGAGCAATAGCAGCAAAAACAGTTGTCCCAAGTGACAGAAGTTGTTCCTAGCGGAGAAGAAGCAGAGGGGTGACACAATGCCCGCGTCATCAAATTTGAGCCGGGAGGAGGATCAACACAATGACAGAAGGGAGCAAACCTGACCTACGCAATGGTCGATCATATTTCTCAGTCAGAAAGATTGATGCCGGTGGCCAGGAGGTGCGGATTTTGCTGGTGTCGGGATTGTGTAAAGCCTAGAAGCTCTAATCTTCAGCGTGTTGAGGCATAGGAGGCTATGGGGTACTGTGGTCAGAACATTACCTAACAGGGCAAGACCAAGAAGGAGGGAGTTGCTGCCGAGGATTTCTAGCCAAGAAATACAGATCAGTGGTGGAGCTGCAATAACGATTAGAGTGGGGACATCTCAACATTGGCAAAGGGGTTTCCAAGAGGGAAATCGAAGCTCAGAGGAAGTCACACCGAGAACTTCCAGAAGGGAAGTAGAGGAGCAACGAAATGGCAGTGACTGGGCTAAGAGACTAGGACAGACTAGACATAGCCTCAAACTTCGTAGTATGGAAGGTCAAAATCTTGTTTGTTCTAGACAAGAATTGTCTCAAGCACTTCGCCTTGAAGACGATAGTGATCCAAGTTGACTCAGTGGAGAACGACAAGTACGAGAAGGCAATGGCAAGGGCCAACAACATCATCCTTAACGAGGTCAAGGACCATGTAGTACCGCATATTGCCGAAAAGGAAACGACAAATGCAATGTGGGAGGCTCTGATGAAATTGTATCAACATACTTCCGTGTAGAGGAAGATGCTACTAGAAAATCAACTGCAGTCATACCAAATGCAGAAGGGAGAACAGATAGACACCTTCCTCAGTCGACTGAAGGAGATTCGGGGCTCACTGACTTCCATAGGGGCCAGGGCAAATCAAGAATTGCTGGTGAGGACAACCTTGAACGCAGTCTCAAAAGACAAGACTAGGAGGTGTTTGTCCAAAGCATACTGGGCAGGTCAACCCTTCCAGATTGGGAGGAATTGTGGGCGGTTATTCGCCAAGAAGAGACTAGAAAGTTGAACAAAGTAGGAAGCAACAACAAGGGGGTCAGAATCAAGGAGGAAGAGGAGGATGTTGCCCTAGCATCTGAGGGAAAGCAGGAGAACCAGAGGAAGAAGGACCTCTCCAAGGTCAAATGCTTCCATTGTGGGGAACTGGGTCACTATGCGAGCCAGTGTCAGAAGAAGAAGAGCAAGGGAGAGGCTTCCGAGACCAAGGTTGCACTAGTAGGGGTGGAGAAGGAAGTGGAGACAGATGACGACTGTGCCATGAGTGCTCACACGCCACTTGAGAGGAAGTGGGGAGACATCGAGCTGTAGTTAGATGGAATACATGCGACGAGGAGTAAGATCCTTGAGGTACCCAGCCTCTTGGATTATACCTTGCTACGGGAGCCCTGAAGAGTAGCAGTACTCGCATATGTCAGTAGAGACAGATGCGGATGGAGCAACAGAGGGAGCTACAATGAAAGATTCCCAAGACAACGTGAGGCAACAGTGCGAGATGCATGGAGTTGTTGCAGCAGCGCAGAGGTTAGAGAAGTGGCACTTGTCAGCGACAGAGGGAGTTTCAACATCGAGGGTGTCTCTAGCCTGACAAAGATGTCAGAGTTGCAGTGCAACAGTGGCAGTGTTATGGGCAGCACGATGCAGCATGATGAAAGGGTTTGTCATACATACGCAGCAGTGGTAGTGTCAAGGCCATGGGTAGTAGTACATGATGCAACAATATAGAGGATGTTGGGCAGTAGGCCTAGCATCGACACCAGGACCAATGTCGGATGATCATGGTGATGCTAAGTGAAGAGTCTAACAAGAGCACAGTGCTTGCTAAGAGGGAATGTTGATTTGGGGTAGCATCGAATATGCTTTAGTAACAAAAATTGGTGATGTTAAAGCACATTAGATCTCCAATACCCAGAAATGGTTTGGGCAGATTTTAAACAGTTTGGGAGATATTAAAATAATTAATATTTTTTGTGGAGTCCTTAAGTCTAAACTTAAGGAAAATAAAATATTAATGTGAATTAATATAAAACCATGTTAGAAGGGTCCAAATGTCATAAATCAAGTCAGAGTTAATATTAGCCGTTGATTAGGGACTTAATCTCGGTCCTTGAATTGTCAACGAGAAAAGTATAAGAGGAGTCTCGAGGGTCACTTGGAGAACACACCGAGTTGATCAAGGATTCGATTTTCTGGGGCAGGGTTTTTTGAGAAAATCGGAGTGACCAGAGTTGCAGCTGAGGGGCAATGAATACAAATGCAAAAAGGCAGAGAGGGCACCGAGAGCATCAACACAAAAGCTAAGAGAGGGAGATGTAGAGCCAGCTAGAGGCCATGCACACCCAGTCAGGGCCCAAAGAGAGGCAGCGAGGAGCTGTGTAGTGCCAGAGAGAGCTAGTGTGGGTGATGCACAGGCTCTAGAAGCTAGCGCAATGTCTCTAGAAGCCGATGCAAGGCGAGTTGGGGTGACGTTGGGCTGACGCTAGCCCAGAGAGGTTGACACAATCCCTAGAGGCAGACACTGGAGATTTCGTGGGGCAGATTGGAGCTAAGAGCTGTGAGATTGTTCATTTAGGGTTTTAGTCGAAATATTTGTCTCTGATTGCGAGGTACTACTACCGAGATCATTCTTGTTGAGTGAGCGGGTTTGGCACCCAAATTGTATTATGAAATTGCTTAATAATAAAACACTCCGATAGTTGCATCGGTTTTCCCACATTGGGTTTTTCTTGGGACATTAGCCCAAAAACAATGATGTCCCTTGTGTGCTTGTTTTTCCTTCAATTGATAATCTGTAATGTGTTGAGCATGTACTCGTATTTATTTTCAGTATTTACATGGTAAATAACTTGTTAATTAAATAGAACAAATAGGCAAAAATAAATCAGAAAGTACATGAAAGATTTCTAACATTTAGACTTAGAAATTCCAACATTTACATTAACTTTTCCAAAACTATTTGAACTCGAGACCTCCTAGTAAATAAAGTAACTTTTAAGCAAGTAATCCACTACAAAAGACACAACAATAATAGTTAATCAGCATATGGGTGTCGGTGGTGGTGGTGGAGCTGTGTTAAACTACGTGGTTTTGTGAAAAGATGTGTTCATCCAAAAACAAATAACAATTCGAATAAAAAAAAAAAGGTACAAAACTCAACAATAGTGGGATTATCTATTGATTAGCTTACCTAGAAAATGCAAGTTTTCTCGGTGTTTTTGATTTGTTGAGATCACACAAAGTGCATGATAAAGAGCACACATAGTTAAGAAAAAAAATGTTATTTCTAACTCATTGAGATAGCACAAAGCTCAAGGTAGAAAATGTATGCTGACAAAAATAGTAGCAAATCCAGAACATAAACAAAAAAACTGACATATGAACTTGGTAAAAAAACAAAAAGCATTATCTGATGAGGACAATTTGTAAAAAAACAATTTGTTTAGTCCAAAATAGGACAAAAATAGCAAATCTCGAAAATACGACGACCCGGACCTCAAATCTCAATCACCCATGGGAGCAATTATTCAAATGGGCTCTAATACCATCTTCATGTAAACAAGGTATTCCATACATAATGGACCCCTTAATAACCACTCACAACTATATCAAATATCACAATACTTGCAGTTTTACATGGTTAAAACCATCTAAGAAGGAAGCAGTCCACGACTGTAGCCAATACAACCACTCGAGGCAATTTCACTAATGCAAAAGTAAATATTTTAAATAAGAGTTTTTACAATTTATCATCAACCATGATCTTCCATGCCCTTTAAATAGAGATCATGTACCAATTAGGTGTTATGTCGTAGAGCAATAGCCATTAATATCAAGGAGAATATGAGCTATCGAATCACTCTATGTATAGAACATATCATGGGCATTGGATCACAATGCAATTAATGCATACTAAAAAAACACACTTTTACCTAGTCAACAAATGAGACCAAGTTGAACTTAACTAAGTGCCTAAATATCCTCACAGGGACCTTACAAACACGCACAAAGTTTTGATATGTTGGACCACCAAGATGTAAAGAAGGTGAGTTTAACGATCAAGCAAAATCCTATGTCAATGGCGGAAACACTAACAATTTAGCTAACATTGGTTCTCATTCAATCAGTGAGGCAATAGTCAAACAAAAGAATGGTGAGTCATGACCTAAATTGTATTTCAACAACCTTGCTACATAGATTAACTTCTAATTTTTATTTTGAAGATATTATCTCGTGGACTACAAACATCTTGCTTGTCCAAAGCCTATCGTTTTGTATCATGAATAAATATGTACCCATTATGTGAATGTGTTGGAGATATTGGTCATATTTAGAACTTAGATGTATTACAATTAAATGAATAATAAATGCTAAATATTAAAGTGAGGAAATATAAAAGCATTTAATGTAGCCATTAACATTATGGTTAATGGTTAAGTATTTGGAGGTTTTGTAACTTACTCCTCTCTCCTACTATTTAATGAAACATTGCATCCTTCAATAAGTCAGTCCACTCTCTCATTCCTGTACTCCTATCCACGCTTGTATGTGTAAAACTCAGGTTTGCGGTACATCGCTGACAGTTTGTATCTCAGCCATGCCAAGGAATTAACTCATTTAAACAAACTTGTACATACGCTCACCTAGTACAACATAAACAGTAAAAAGTTGAGCATGGCAATGCATGTATTCCTGTCCATGCCTATATGTGAAACTCACAATGGTTTGTGGTACGTCAGAGTTGTGGATCAGCCTTGCCAAGGAATTAACTGATCTAAACAAACTTCTACATACGCTCACCTAGTAGAACATAAACAGAAAAAAGGTGAGCATGAAAATGAGCATCACACCACATTAATTCAATGAAGAAACAATGCATAAGAGCAGCAAGTGTCAAGAACATGGAAACTGCTAGCTATTATATTCTTTGTGAGCCAGAAAGATTCAATGTTTACCTCCAATACCCATCTCACCTGAATTCACCATAGATGCAGCTAAGAAATGAGAGATGGATGATAATCATGACCAAAACATTTGAAATGAAAAAAACCTAGTGGACGACGGTAAATCATCATTCCATGCATGTTTCTTAAATCCCGTAGTTTGGATACAAATGGAGAATTTTTTGCTTTAATTAACTGTACCCACACCATCCAAGAAGAGGCTTACTTTGGTAACTGATATTAAAAACATCAGACAGCAGAGCAATGTGTTGATAAGAATATTTATTTACAAAATCAGAAATTTATAGACTGTCTTCAGAATTTTACAGGATGAAATTGATGCAATCTAAGTGAGAAAATTGCTTATGAGAAAATTACATAATGATAAATCCCAACCAAATTTCCATCTTACTACATCCATAAGGAGTGATGTTTTATGGAAACTGACTAAATCAAGGATTCTATGACAAACCAACTTAGCCTATCATGGATGACTTAATATCGAAGAAGCCTGGTAACGTGCTAACACATGGATGTTGAACTACTGAGATACATCATACAAATTAAGAGCCACATAAACAATGAGTGAAATCTACTGATAAAGGGAACATCAATTAGCCAGACATTTACGAGGAAAAAAAATATGGTGAGGCTAATGATATGATTAACTGCAAGTTTACAAAAATCAATAAATATCCACTCAAGAGAGATGAAAACTACCACTCCCATGGCTATGTTTCCTCTTTCACAGTGGATAGTGATTGGGACTCAATCAATAGTTTTGCATACTCGCGCTGAATTTCTAGTAGTTCATTCTCCAGTTCCCTAACCTGTTATAAGAAAAAGCAGTTCACATAATCAGACCCCATTTTCATTATCCAGTTAGCAAGATCAATCTCAAAAGTAAATTAATAAAGTAGGCTGAGTTACCCTCTCTTCAAGTTCTCTTTCCTTGATCTCATACTCAACGCACCTGAACAAAAGCACAATGCTGCAGTCATCAAGATAAAAAGCAAGATAATACAAAATGATAAAATAAAGTTTTTAGTCCAAAAATTTAAAACAAATAAATAAAATATATCATACAGAAGGTTGTACAATAACTTAAAGTCAGGTGTTGATGTACTGCCAGAGTTATTCTGGCGATTAAATCACACCACCACACCCTTTGAGAAATGATACAAATCAAGATAATATGAGATAATGGTAAGGTTAAGCAGATAAAACTGAAATTGCTATTCATATACATGCTTCCACTCGAGATGAAATAGAAATACGAATGTGCATGCAATAGATTGCCCACTCCCATATGTTCTTTGTAACACTAGGGAATCACTTTCATCCTCTCAAGATTAAAAAAACCCCCCAAAACATCACAATCAAGATCTTAAACTGTGGTACAAATGTGCCTGAAAGTTTGGAAAAGAAAGAACTTAGCACATTTTTTTAAATAGGGGGGGGAGGGGGTGAGGTTCAATTTTAGAATAAGCATTGACATTATTTGCCAGAACAACACATGCAGCTATTGTGGCTAAATTAAAATTTAACACCTCGATGAATGAAAGGATACAATAAATGCATCTATTCCATTTTTCCGTAAATTAAACTAATTTATGTAAAAGTATGTGGCCCTTGGCATTGGCATACTATTATGGTTTACAATTGAGAACTAAGTCACAGGACATGTCCCTCAGGGTCACATGTCCCGTATTTCAAGTGTCGAACACAAAATACGACCTAAAACTTGTCCAAAACGTTTTTTTATCATGTCCTCCAATCGTGACACATGTTTTCGACGTGGCAAAAACGTTTTTGCCCTTTAGGACATGTGTCCTGTATTTCACATGTCGAACACGAAATACGACCTAAAACGTGTACAAAACGTTGTTTTATCATGTCCTCCAATTGTGACACGCGTTTTCGACGTGGCAAAAATGTGCCCTAACGTTTTTGCCCCTTAGGACACGTGTCCCACAAAAAGTCACTCATAAAGGCCGCACATGGTTCATTTTTTTGGTTTTTTCAGTCAATTTTCGCGGTCGAAGCTCGTTGGAGTCGCTATTGTGTTCGAACTTGGTCATTCTTTGCTCGTTGGAGTTGTTGTTGTGTTGTGTTGGAAGTTCCTTTAGCAATTCCCAACTGTCAACTTCACATCAACTTGGGTCCTGTATAATAGCGTTCATGGTTTGGAGCTCGTGGTTTGGGGCTTAAATTTCTTGTTTTTCAGCGTCTGGAGGCCAGGTCAGCATTTTTTTGTATTCCATATGCCCATACTTATATAATTTGTATCAATGTATTCAAGAGCCTTTTCCGGTGTCAGCTGCCATTCACAATTTTTAACTTTTGAAATAGCTTTCTTGGTCTCTATAGCAGCTCGATTCATTTGCTTGTTCTCTAAATATCCATCCACAAACATTTCCCATGTTTTGAAATTTGGTTTTCCTCCCTTTTCTAAAACACGTTCAAAAAAGACTTTGCAGCCTGCCTTTTCAATCATTCCTTTTGTGATCTAGGCATCAATCACTACATTGGGCACTCTGATACATAACTTAGGCCATCAAATTCCCACTCTTCAAAACATTTTTCGACTCCCTGCGTATCTCCAAGTTTGACCAATGAAGAAAGCATGCATATATAGCCATTGTATTGTTAATTGCAAATTTCAATGGCTGCAGAGAGTTGACTTAAATATCTAGGGCTCCACCTAGTTGAGTTTGTCTTGCAATTGCCCACATTTTCTAGGATGTGCAACTTGAGTAAGTCATATTCATATACTAGTCAACAAGAGAGCTAGAACTTCCGAGAAAGAAAATATCAGTGTCCGTTGTCATACGTGTAATACGCAGAATGCCCCTGTTGAGATCCTCGATTTGGTTCTCAAACTATTTAATAAGTTAATAACATGAAGATTCAAGAATGAACATTGAACTGTAAGCAATGAACATCATTGATGTAGTAAATTAGTAAACTAATACTATATTTCAGTAACTTAATATGGATCAGGAACTATATTCAAGTATTTTATATATATATATATTATATTATATATATATATATATATATGTCCCTCGTGTCTTGTTTCCGGGGTCATTGTGTCTAGTGTCAAATACTGGTATTTACGTGTCCTCCGTATCTCGTGTCCTCGTGTCACGTGACTTAGATTGAGAAGTGATCAGATCAACTCATTATGCAGTTGTACTTTGATATGTTCATTTTGTAGTGGCAAATACGTGAAGAAACACACAAAAGTGAAGAGAAAAACGTATATCTTTATTAATGTTGACGCTGCAGCATATACATCTCTTTCATTATAAATCATGTCTCGCATCACATATTTATAGCATCCCTAGGTAATTAATTATGGTGGTTTAACCACCTGACCCCGTTAACCTTGAATATTGCATCATTCACATGTACTAATACTAAAACATTCCCCTCAATATCAAAAATCTATTTCTTAGATTTATGTTAGATTTTTGGGGTAGCTCGGACAGGTACTTCCACATTTGCAGTGCCTAGCATGTGTAACTGTCCAAGTGACACTATCTAGATGGTGACTTTATAAAGTGTTCTTTACATTAATGACTATTTAAGTATTTTTTACAGTAATGACTAGAAACTGATTTTTATAAAGATGATTGACTTCAGTGATTTAAGTCATCTCAACGAGAGATTAGATCACAACAGTGCATCTTGGGAGAGCAAGATCTAATTACAACCGTTGAAGATCTTAGAGATAGTTACAACTGATTCAATGAGAAATAAAAAGAGATTTTGGAGAGTGAAGAGGTACATTTTGAGAGAGAGATTTTGGCGAGTTGAAAGAGAATAGGGGCAATAAAAGGGAGGGCACATTTCCCAAGGCAAGAAAGGGGCACACATTCCAACATTAATGGAAGACTATACAACGAGTTTTCTAGAGGTTGTGCAAAAGTTTTAAAGGCAGTAAAGTACAATACAGTAACATAAAATAATTTTGGGCATGTTTTTCAGGGTGCTTGAACAATGAGGTACAGGGCTGTATAGGCCATACATAATGCTGGGCATGAAAATCAATGGTGGGTAACAAAAACTAGAAAGTACAGTGCATTTAGTGCCAGATTTTATTACTGTTGTAACTCAGAATTTTCCCTGTGAGCTCATTTATAAAATTTCTCTCCCTTGACTGGATCTCCCTTCACGGTTTTTCCAAGGGCTTCGCCCAGATACCTTATTGTGTCAAATATGTATGACAAATGTGTGTCTACTATTGATTTCCTCTGCATTTTCAGATTTGTTAGCTCAATGCATTTCTGCTCATAAATTTCATATTTGAATGCTAGCTAGTTTACTGGAATTAATTTGTGCTAAGTAATTTACTGGGTTGAAATCAAGGTTTGGGTTTAGTTAGTAGAAATTTCAACATGGTATCAGAGCTAGGGCTCTGAGGTTCAGTGGACGGGTTTTGGCACAAGGATATTACAGGGGTTCTTTCGGAAAGTGGAGGAAAAAGTACTATTGGTCAGTTTATTGTTGCTCAGTTGGGTAGGTCATGGCTACTAGATCGAGATTTGAGGATAGATTGGATGGGGCAGCTAATTTTCGTTCTTGGTAAGAGAGGATAGTTTTGTTGTTGAAGAAACAAGAGTTGTGGAACACTGTTGAGAAGTCTATAGTTGTTCCTACGGACCCAGTACTTTGAGCAGAATACAAGAAGAAAATGCTAAAGCTACGGGAATTCTTCATGATTCCATTAAAGACAATGTCATTCCTCGTGTTACAGGTAAGGCAAATGCTTCTAATATGTGGAGAGATTTAAGTAAGTTATACCAAAGTTCCAATGAGAACAGGAAGATGGTATCACGGGAAAAACTGAGAAGTACCAAGATGTCTAAAGCTGGCACAATTGCATCATACATCACCAAGAACATACATATTAGTGATGAGTTGGCAGCAGCGGGGGAAACTATTTAGAGATCAGAGTTGGTGAGATCAGCCTTTAGTGGTTTTCCTAAGGAATTGGATGTCTTTGTCGATGGGAATGTTACACAGAAAAATCTTCCCAGTTGGGAAAGATTGTGGGATGATTTCATACAAGTAGAGACAAGGAGAGGTTCCAAAAATGTAGGCCAACATAATGGAGATGGTGAGGAGAATGTTGCCCTTATTGTAAAGGGCAAAGATAAGGTTAAAGGAAGTAACAGCTCTAATTCTGAGAAGGACATGAGCAAAGTAAAATGCTTTGCATGTCACAAAATTGGTCACTGTTGACAATTTGGCAGCTCAGGGATGAATTTCTAAAAATAGAAAGTCTAAAAACAAAATTTCTAAAAATAGAAAGTTTCAATATGACTTTCCAAAAATAGTATATCACCTTGCCTCAATTGATAATCAAGTATTGTCGATGGGAAATCCCTTTCGATCATCCATCAATCCTAATAGTTCAATTTCGACTTAATCATCAATATTATTATTATTATTATTATTAAAATGAAATTCAAGTCACTCAATCATGGCTTTCAATAATGTTCTCTTACAATCTCATCATTTGCATGGCATATTTCTCTTACACTCTCATTAATGCTCTTACACTCACTAAAGCATGTCATAAAAGATTCTCTTATACTCTCTTACACTCAATAAAGCATGTCATAAAAAATTCCTCTTACGCACTTTTTAATTCATATGTTACACTCTTAAAAGCACAAGTTACAAAAGCATGCACACCTCCTTAATGGCATGAGTTACATTTCCTAAATGGGCATGAGTTACACTCTTCAAGGCATGTGAGTTACTCCTCCTTTATGGCATAGATTCGTTGTTCATCCTATATGCCTCATTCTTTCTCCTCTCACTACTCGTGCATTGTGAAAGGAGAGTACGAACTTAACAAAGAGAGAGTTAGAGAGTCATGAGAAGAATTGTGAGAGAGAAAGAGAGAGGGAGAGAGAAACTCTTGAAGAGTAAGTGCAAAACTTGGTGACCCAAGGTTGATTCATGCTGAGATTATGATGTCCTATGTTGCTACAATCACTAAAATCTAGAACTTTTTTATGCTGCAAAATAAGTTTAGTGATTGTAGATAGAACATAAATCATATGCATAATGGAAGACAACCAATAACTCAATGAGACATAGAGAAGTTAGGTCAATGACTGGGCAAACCCCCAAGGGAAAAATGCAACCAGATTCTTCTTCTATTAGAAATCAATTGTTCAGTAGAGATACAAAATACAATGAGAGAAAGGAGACGTTCACCCAAATCTAAAGAAGATCTCCAATAGCAATAGCTGAAGCAAACACTGAATCACTTTGGCTCTACAAGATCTGCTCTCTCTCTCCCTCTCTAGACTCTCCAACTCTCTCTTTCTCAAGTTCAAATTCTCCTTTCAGAAGCACAAGTGTATCAAGTGAGGATGAAAGGCACAAACATATAGGAAGAGCAAGGAGGTTGAATTCATGAGGGAGTAACTCCCACACCTTGAAGAGCAGTTACATATGCCAAAATAGGAGTGTAACTTATGCCATAAAGGAGAGGAGTGTAACTTACGCATTTAGGAGAGGAGTGTAACTTATGCATTTAGGAGAGAAGTGTAACTTATGCATTAAAAAGGTGTAAGAGGACTTTTTTTATGACGAGTCATTAAAGTGTGAGAGGGTCTAAAAGTGCGTAAGAGCACTAAAGAAAGAGAGGGTAACATATGCATTAATTGAGGGGAGTTACATATGAAATTATTGAGTCTCATGACCGATAGACTTGAATTTCTTTCTAATAATAATATTGATCATTACATAAAAAATTAAACAATTGAGATTGATTATGAACAAGGTAAGTGATTTTCCATCATATATATATATACGAATTGATGTAAGTTGATTTACTATTTTTAGAAAATCATGGTTGCAAAGATAGACATGACTTTCTAATTTTAGACAGTCACTTTAAAAAGGTCAGAAATAAAATTTTATTCAAGGAAATTCATCCCATGGCTACCAATTTTCAACACTCCCTCTCAGCTAGGGAGGAATTTCTTTCTAATACAAGGATCTCTACTATCTTTGCTTTGGAATAATGATGTTACAATCTAATGAAGACAAATAATCATAGAGAAGATACATCCATCACCCTATACACACTTAGGAGGATCCACTTGTCAACACATGACAAGGATCTTGCACATCTAAGGCTCATCACAACTCGGGGGCATCCACTTGTCAACACATGACAAGGATCTTGCTCATCCAAGACTCATCATGCTTGGGGAGGTCGACTTGTCAACACATGACAAGGATGTCGCACATCCAAGGTGTATCATCCATGACCACCCTCTCTATGAAGGGTCACATCTGTTGGTCCAATCTACTCTATGAAAAGCAAGAACTTTCCTTTCAGCAACAACTTGGTAAGAATGTCAGTGATTTGGTCACCAATCGCTATATGTTGAAGTCTCATTGCTCCTCTTTGCACCATATCCTAGATATAGTTATATTTGAACTCAATGTGTTTGGACTTGTCATGGAACACGGGATTTTCAACAAGTCGAATCCCACTCTTATTGTCTTAGTAAATTACTATAGTATCCAATACTTGCTCAAACTGTTGATATGGGGTAGCATCGGATGTGCTCTAGGCCTCAAATTTTGCAGGGAGACTTGGGCACATGTATTCCAAAAAACCAAAAAAGCATATTGGGAAATTTCACCCAGAAACGATTTTATTAAAAAATTGATATTTTTAATGGAGTTCATGAGTCTAAACTTAGGAAAATTAAAATATTAATGGGTATTAATCTAATTGTGGGTGTAACTTCTAGAAGAAGACAGAGATCAAGCCAAAACGATCTGAGCCTTTGATTAGGAGTTAATCTAGGTCGTTGGTTGTCCAACATAAAGATATAAGAAGGGGCTTGAGGGTCATTTGGAAAATACATCGAGAGAGATCAAGAGATCAAATTTCTAAAGTGAGAAATTCTAGGAGGAAATTCGATTAAGGATATTTCTTGCAGTTGAGGGGCAGGGATAGCATCTAGAGAGAAACTGATTTTCTCAGCCGGAGATTCATCAACAGCGCTGAGTCAGAGGGGATGATGCAAGCCCACGTAGAGGCAATGCAGAAGCCAAGAGCGAGTCTGAAATTTGTAGAGGGAATTCAAGTTTCAGAAGTTGGGAGTTGGGGTGTGAGATCGGGAGGCAGAAATTGAATCTCCTGGGCAGTGAATCAACCAGCTAGAGGATTGACGTTGTCGCCAGAGAGCTTGACGTTGTGCTGATGCAGATACTGCGCAGAGTTACCCAGAAAATCTAGGGGCAATCATTCTAGGGCTGGATCAATCGGAATTTCCAGTGATAGTGTGAGGTAATCTCACAAATCTTTCTGCCAATATTTCTCTCTTTGTAACTGACTAACCTAAGAGGTATTCAAAGATCTATTAAGAATTTGCTACTGCTTAATAATAATGAACCCTCAAAACTTTTGCACCGGTTTTCCTGCATTGGGTTTTTCCGAGGACATTTGTCCAAAAATAACGGTGTTATTGTGTTGTATTTTCTATCTTACTCAGTCTCTTGTTTCCGCATATAAATTAATTAAGTGAAGGTTGTAGTGTATGTATTTCAATATTTGTCGTAGGAAACTGCAAATAACTTGTTCATGTAAATCTAACAAGTAGGAGAAATATCATCAGTTGTTGCAATAGGGATTCCTGTTGTAGAATTTTCACATGGTATCAAAGGTGGAGGTGAAGCAAGAAGATGTAATGTCCCAAATGAAATAAATTTGGAACAAGATCAAATTTTTAACTCAAAAAAATTCCAGATAAAAACTTCATTCATAAACAGAACATTGCCATGTAAAATTAAACATAAAAAGTACTGCAATCCCATAACACAATGAACAGGTACAATCTCAGCATTATTATATTAGATAAACTGGGGTTTACATGCACATACATCCATATAACTGAGATAAACTTGCATCAAACAGATATACAATAATGTTGTAATCGACCTCCCAAACAAACTGAAAACCAATAAATTGCAACCTGTGAATCCTGAATGGATTCACCAAAGGAAGAAATAGGTGCTCGCCTGCTCTCACTAAATCACCCGAGGGTTTCCGACCTGGGGCTACTGCTGGAGTAGAGAACTGGGTTCTCAACCTCTCATACAAGAAACAATATCATATCCAAGATGTGCCAAATGATCTTCTCGTCCTCTTTTTATAGATTTGATGGATAGATCTCCAAGCCTCTAGAAGCATCTTATTTTATTATTTTATTATTATTCTAGAAGCTCCTCCATTGACTTTATCCTAAGTGACCCCTTTTATTTTATTTTACTCAAGTTACTTTTGGCCCATTTCCTCTAATTAATTATTTTTCCTTGATTAAATGATTAATTAAGTCATTTTTAACTAAGGAAAATGGTAAATCGCCCACCATACTCTCTTCAGCCACTGGAAGTCACTTCTCAGCATCACAATCATGTAGATCTTCTTGTTCCGGTTCTAATGAGCTATTACACTGAGATGTTCCATCAATTAATCTCCCCGGTATGCCACCTCAAGCATAATTACTTTAGTTATGCCAACAATAACACTGTTTTACGAGAATTATCAGAAAGTCATGGAACCAAAAACAAGATGTGTTAAACTTCTCATGATGATGAATATGCCAAGTGAATGCCATCGGACCCCATGAAAACTCCTCAAAACTCCATTGGAACCCCTGATGACATAAACCTGCTCCACTAACCTAACCATCCCCTCTCCTGGAAATCCACGTTGGTTGTACTATGGAGAAAAATAAAATGGGGACATTACAGTGCTCCCGCCCCAAGATTGCTTGCCCTCAAGCAATCCAAATCTGTGGATCAATCTGGTGGCCCAACGCAACTAAGACCCAATACCCCGATCCCATACGAACCATTGGGTGATGCCTAGCTCCTGTGTCAACGCATCATGAATGGACCCCTCAATGCCCAGATCCCAGACCAATCTCTGAAGGAACTTGTCATCAACAAATCCTCCTGGATCACGATGCCACCAAGAACAAGTATTAAGGCTCCAAAGCTCTTGTTGTGTTATAACTCCAACCGTGAATGTTATTCCATCCATTGTGTACCAACTCATCACCTCTCTCCAATCCAACCCTTGGCATAAAGCAAGGTCATTGTCATCATACTGATGTTGTGCTGAAATACTAATGAGTGGTCGGCCTACATCCTGCTGCCAACTGAAGCATGTAATATCCCTCACCTCTATGGGCTCCTGCAGTACACTACTCCTAACTAAAAATGATACTCCATCAATAGGGTAACGGCTCATAATCTCTTTCTAATCCAATGCATGGACTCCAGTGTAAGGAACGAATCTACTATGTTGATGTTGGTCCATGCTCAACTGATGATGCTCTATCTGGTCAATCAACCAAATTTGTCTAAGGAAACCCGCCCCTCGCTCTATAATAGGCAAAAGTCGGCAAGTTGTGCTACAAGCCCTGTCTATGTACTCCCAAAGAGGGTTGCTCCCTAAAAGTCCCACAACATTGCCAGCTGCCTATGCATCTACCCACACACCATCAGTGAATCGGCCTAAAGATGGATGCACCACCATCTCCAATAGCTTCTGTTGTCTACTGGCCTCCTGCAAAACTACCCTGTCAATCTCCAACACCTCTTGAGGACAAGTGTCGGCGAATACTGTCACCCTGCCCACTGTCTGCACATCTGTCTGCTCCTCATCAATGGTTGACCCCAAGGGTGGCTACCCATCCTCCTCCATCACAGGCTCAATATGAACCTCCAACTGGTTCTCCCCAAAAGGTTCATCATGCATATTGTGCACATCCTCCTCCTCAGCTGACTCATGCTCCATCATACGCTGCTCATGCTGACTCATCACTGGTGATACACTATCTTAAATGTCTCCCATAGGGTCCACTGGCTGCACATCGTAAAAATTTGACCTGCTGTCAACAACTCTAGATGATTTGTGCCCCTCAGAAGCATCTTTGTACAAACACATGGGCTTGTCCAAAGAAGAATCCTCACCCTGATGGTCAGAAGGAATCTCCCTTTGCTCTACCTCTATCATCTCCTCGGTGTCACTCAAGCATGCGTGGTCAGGTCCCCAAGGTCCCTTGCAAATGAAGCAAAGTCCCTTCCTCAGCTCATTCCTAATGCATGATCCCCCAAACCTAAGTAGCTGCTCCGTGGTCAACTATCTCCTTAACAGCCCCATGTTCTGCTCAACCAACCTTTCGGCTAACTCATAAGCAGCAGGTGAGACCAACTACTCTCTCCTCCAGACAGACAACAATCGAGATTGCAACTCCCGACAAATGGCATCACAACCTCTCATGCATGATGACAACATGGACTGCATGTGTGCGATCACTGTGTCAGAATGATGTTTCCTAACGTTGAAGAAGCATTGGAACATCTGCAAGATAAGATCATCACACTCAACATCAAACATGACTTTGTAAGTCCTAGTCATTGCCATAACTTCTAAGATCTCCAACTTCTTCCCAAAGGTAGAGCCCGCACTGTTGTCCAAGTCCTAGAAAGTCTCTATTATCAACCCAAAAATTCTCCTCATAACATTATCATTGAATGGAGTTATGGGTGCGGTCAACTTCATAATGTTACTTAGACATGATGCAACCAAAAGTTTGACCCCTTCACAAGGTTCCTCCAAGAACTTACGCTGTATTAAGGCTAGCATGGCTAGTTTCAAAGCCCACATCAACTTCTTCCCCTCTAACTGACTCACTTTGGAAAGGAGGGCATCTAGTTCATCAAGTTTGAAGAGAACTTTCCATGTGACCCCCATGTGCTTCAAATATGTTCCAAGGGCAAAAAATCTTGTGTCCTATTTCCTGCACATTCTGCACATCCTTTCACTGTTCTCTTTGAAGAATGGAATGGAGTTTTTTTTAGAAGGGTTTGATATTTGTTGTTGTTGGTTTATTAAGGGAGTTTACAAAGGCTTCAGCCATGTTTTAGTCCGATGAAGTCAAGTGCATCTCACACAGCCTGGACTGATAGCTCAATAGAAGTACCCAATAGTAGCTAACTCAATACCCAGACCATACATTCAGTTTCATAGCACCAATGATACATTTGAAATTAAACAAACAGCCATAACATTACTTCAGATATACAACACAATGATATAAATGAAGGTTGCTACAGGGAGAACCAGATAAATTTTGCTTAGAGATGTCCAACACTATGGTCTGTACTGAAAATGCATAAACTAGACCTTTCCTTCGATTCAAGAAACCATGAAGACTGCTACAAAATCAACCTCTGGCAATTTTGGAAATGACATATTCAAAGACAAGATTTTGGCTTGAGAATCCTCCAAATATGGCACTTGGATATACTGGTGGCCCTGTCAATTCAAACTTTGTAGAATACTTCTTCTGCTACAACCAATATCCTCTTAGTTTCTGATTTATGCTCCCTTCTTTGACTCGGCTTCCTGATGTAGTAGCTCTGCCTCCTCATGGTGTGTAGCTCAGCGAACAGTTCATTGAATGACAGTCCTCTTCAACCACAATAATCAACATCTAGTCCTAAATTTTGGGGAAAGAATGACACCTCCAATACCCAAAACGTAACCCAGTGATTAACTAGGATACTTGTCACTGACAAACAATTTTTAGTATTCTCACAGTTGTTGAGCCACACGTCCCTCTTTTAATCGCTGACACACTAAAATTTTTGGCTCGTTTGGGCAAATATAAATGTTGGTCTTTTTATGAGTCAATGCCAAATTTAAAAACATTCCACTACGGCAAATTTTCGACCCCTCATTCCTTCAAACATGGTCTTTGAAAATGTTGTTGTCAATCATCTTTGCCAACTTCTGATCATGAACCCTTCTTTGGTTATTTGTATACAACATATGCCACACATGTCATGGGAAAGCACATTAAGGGAGTCGTTATTATAGCTTTTTCATTTCATGATGATGGGTTCCTTTAGGTGGTCTCGAACCTTGCTTTGAATCTCGCATAGTGTATTTCCTCGCCTAGATACAAACACGCCCAGATTACCATGAAACTGCAGACCTAGCCGATATGTAACTTCTACCCAAAAACAGTCTCACCCTCAAAAATAGAGACTTGGCCCAACGTGGTGAAATCGGACGGCTCCGATTTGGATGATCCGATGCTTACAACAATCACGATATATGCACCCCAGTAGTGGGTCGATTCCCCCAGCAAATGGATCACATCCCTGCTTTGATGCCTGCCACGTTCGCTCCAGTTATGGTCTTAACGCCACCACTTGTAATTAATTAGCTTCAATTTTTTCCACAAACTTTAAAAATGTCAGAGTCGGCCTCCAACAAAGAAATACGCCCAAATTTTATTGATCCGATCTTGCAGCCAAGAATCCACGTCGCCCATTTATTATGTAGCTGACTCCATCAATCTTCCATGCACAATGACAACAGAGGTCCTGTGTCGATCACCTAGAATGGTGGCTCTTCAGTAGGTGAATTATACGTGCCCCAACTGTGGCCTTCCTTCACCCAGTTTCTAACGATGCACCAGCAGTTCAGTTTTTGACCAAAACGGCCTTCATCAAGCAACAGGTGCGTGCCCTCGATGTTGTTTTCAGAATGTGGTCCCATCCAAAAATATCAATCGGATCAACGTGAAGAAAATGGGGCACCGTCATGATCTTTCATTTGAAACGGCGACTTGGTGAATTATAGCACTACCCGCGACTTGCGCTAACTTGGCCTTCATTTGTTTCAATACACAGTGGAGTTTAACCTCGATTGATAAGTACGCCAAGATCTTGGTCAGGCACGCGATGTTCAATCGCTTGGCTTGGAGTTCATCCTTGGCCATCAATCGCACTCCTCAACAACAGTCCTAAATTACGCGCCCACACCTACGCAATAAGTCAACAATATACCTTGGTACACTGCGCCAATATATGTTGCATGTATCAACTGGCCCCTATATATAAATTACCACATTTGCAGGTATGGGTGCGTCCATTTAATAACTACCATGGACAAGAATTGGTCACCTTACGAAACATTAACAATTTGGAGAACAAAATATTTGGCCTCCCAATCTTTGCCCCAACATCATGAAAGAAATTTCTTCTGCAAAATGATTCCAGCAAAATAAAAGAAAAATTAAAACCCTTGAATTAATCTACAATTGAAAACTGAAAACCCGCAGGGTGAGCCAAGCTCGATGCTCTGATACCACTGTAATGTCCCAAATGAGATAAATTTGGAACAAGCTCAAATTTTTAACTCAGAAAAATTCCAAATAAAAACTTCATTCATAAATAGAAGATTGCCATGTAAAATTAAACAGAAAAAGTACTGCAATCCCATAACACAATGACTAGGAACAACCTCAACTTTATTATATTAAATAAACTGGGGTTTACATGCACATACACCCATATAACTAAGATAAATTGGCCTCAACCAAATATACAATAATGTCGTAATCAGCCTCCCAAACAAACAGAAAACCAATAAACTGCAACCTGTAAATCCTGAATGGATGCACCAAGGGAAGAGATGGGTGCTCGCCCACTCTCACTGAATCACCCGAGGGTTTCTGTCTTGGGGCTACTATTGGAGTAGAGAATTGGGTTCTCAACCTCTCATACAAAAAACAATATCAAATCCAAGATGTCCCAAATGATGATCTTCTCCTCCTCTTTTTATAGATCTAATGGATAGATCTCCAAGCCTCTAGAAGCATCTTATTTTATTATTTATTTTTATTCTAGAAGCTCCTCCATTCACTTTATCTTAAGTGGCCCCTTTTACTTTATTTTATTTTACTTAAGTCACTTTTGGCCCATTTCCTCTAATTAATTATTTTTCCTTAATTAAATGACTAATTAAGTCATTTTAAACTAAGGAAAATGGTAAATCGCCCACCATACTCTCTTCGGCCACTGGAAGTCACTTCTCAGCATCCCAATCCCGTAGATCTTCTCATTCTGGTTCTAATGAGCTATTACACTGAGGTGTTCCATCAATTAATCTCCCCGGAATGCGACCTCGAACATAATTAATTAAGTTATGCCAATAATAACCGTGTTTTACGGAAATTATCAAAAAGTCATGGAACCAAAAACAAGATGTGTGGAATTGCTCATGATGATGAATATGCAAAGAAAATGCCATCAGACCCCATGAAAACTCCTCAAAACTCCATCGAAACCCCTCATGACATAAGCCTGCTCCTCTGACCTAGCCATCCCCTACCCTGTAAATCTAACATGTAGGAGAAATATCATCAGTGGTTGCAGTAGGGATTCCTATTGTGGAATTTTCACATGGTATCAGAGGTAGAGGTGAAGCAAGAAGAGCAGAGCTAGTATTTCCAGCGCTGAGCAGAAGAGGAAGTTGAAAACGTTGCAGGAGGCAGTAATTCAAAACCCCAAAGGGTTGACGCAGTTCCAAGCCGGGAGGGCATATTTTCGAGGCAGTCTCTCTTCAAATGAGTCAAAGGAGAGAACGAATTCCAGTTCGAATTTTTTGTAGGGGCAAAGGTAGCAGCACTAAAGCCTCAGCATGAGAGAGATAGTGGGGAGCAGAATTTCAACAAGCTAATTCTTGGGCTGAAAAACGTCGAAAGAAGGAAGAGAAGCACCTTTAGGGAACTTTTCTTCGACAGACTTCTCGCCGAGAAGTCTATTTTCTCACTGGCTGAGCAGCAGCAGTGAGAAGCAGAGAGGGGATTTTCGACATTTTTGGCAATATGGCAACCAATGGCTTGAGGGATTAGGACAGGTTGGACGGAACATCCAACTACATCATCTAGAAGGCAAGAATGTCGTTCCTTCTAGATGAGCATGCCCTCAACACATACATTGACAATGTGGTGGTTGAACCTACAAATGCAAATCTGTTGAAGAAGTACAGAGCTGAGATGGCGAAGGCCAAGAGGAAGATTCCATGCCTAGAGGATGATCCTGGATGGAATCAAGGATCACGTGGTGTGTCACGTTGCTAGCAGAGAGATTGCTAAAGAGATGTGGGATGCCTTGGCCATGTTAAATCAGGGATCTTCCAAGCAGCAAAAGATGTACTTGGAGCAGAAGTTGAGATCTGCTCAAAGATGCGAAGAGAGAGTGTGTGAATCCATTCCTCATGAAACTAAGGAAAACTCGTGATGAGTTGTCTGTTGCAAGGCATACACCTCAGGATTCACAGTTGGTCAGACTGGCCCTCAATTTTGTCTCAGATGAGTGGCAAGTCTTTGTCCAAAGTATCCTGGGCAGAGCAGCATTGCCAAGGTGGGATGAGATGTGGGCAACTCTAAAACAAGAGGAGATGAGGAGAGACTTAGTCAAGGGCAAACTTGATTGAAGCAACAACAGTGGGTCGAAACCCAAGGAGGAGGAGGATAATGCAACCCTTGCATCAAAGGGACAGAAGGAGCAACGAAGATGTAAGAAAGACGTCTCGAAGATCAAGTGTTTCAGGGGTGGTGAAATGGGTCACTACGCTACTCAGTGTCCTCTTAAGAAGGACAAGGATGAGAAACACGATCCGAAGGTTGCACCCGCGAAAATCGAAGAGGAGGAATTCGCCATGACAATCAAGATACCTCTGGGAGGGAGGTGGGTTGATTTGGAGTTGTAAGTTCGAAAGAGCTACAAATGGGCGGGATCCTTAAGGAGTCCACCTCTCGGATCAATACCTCACTGTGGGAGCCCAGATCAAGAGTATCAGGATGGACTAGTGTCGATGATGCTGAGGAATGTTTGGGAGACAGTTGCAGTGGCTAGGAGCACCAGAGTCTGAGCAACACAGAGCAGAGTTGGCAATAGTGCAGATGGCAAGAGAGCAGAGGTCAGTAGCAACGCCGTAGATTCGGAAGATCAGCGCAGAGACTAGTAGCAGTCAGGCTTCAACATTCACGTGGTATCATACTCAACAGAGTTAGTTCAGTAATTTTGGATGTTTTCCGTTGCTATAAGCAATAGGTTGCAATGCAGTAGCAGTTGGCAGTGGCAGTGCTAGCAGCAACAAAAATGTAACACTTGAGAGGGAGTTGTAGTACAAATGTAGTGCTGACAATGGTAGTGTCAACAGCAGTACAGTTACAGCAGTAGCATAGTAGTTAGTGGATATGATGTTAGACATCAACAGCGTAGAGGACGATGCTTCAGAGTCAGAGAAGTATGTAGCAATAGTATATTGCTAGAGCACATTCCTCGCTAAGAGGGAGTGTTGATTTGGGGTAGCATCGGATGTGCTCTAGGCCTCAAATTTTGTAGGGAAGCTTGGGCACATGTATTCCAAAGAACCCAGAAAGCATTTTGGAAAATTCCACATAGAAACGATTTTATTAAAATAATTAATATTTTTAATGGAGTTCTTAAGTCTTAACTTAGGAAAATTAAAATATTAAAGGGTATTAATCTAATTGTGGGTGTAACTTCTAGAAGAAGACAGAGATCAAGCCAAAACGATCTAAGCCTTTGATTAGGAGTTAATCTAGGTCGTTGGTTGTCCAATAGAGAGATATAAGAAGGTGCTTGAGGGTCATTTGGAAAATACACCGAGAGAGATCAAATTTCTGAAGTGAGTTCTCAGGAGGAAATTCGATTGAGTAGATTTCTTGCAGTTGAGGGGCAGGGATAGCATCCGGAGAGAGACTGATTTTCTCAGTCAGAGAATCATCAACAGAGAAGGGCAAAGAGTAATCCAGCAGTGGCAGCACTGACACAGAGCCACGTAAAGGGGGTCCAAAATTTGCAAAGAGAATTCGAGTTTCAGAAGCTGGGACCTGGGGTGTGAGACTGGGAAGTAGAAATCGAATCTCCTGGGCAGCAAATCGACCAATCAGAGGATTGGCGTTGTCCCTAGAGAGCTTGACGTTGCGCTGACGCAGATATTGCGCAGAGGCAGCCAGAAAATTCGGGGGAAATCATTCTGGGGTTGGATCAGCCAAGATTTCCAGTGATAGTGTGAGGTAATCTCACAAATCTTTCTGCCAGTATTTCTTTCTCTGTAATTGAATAACCTGAGAGGTATTCAGAGATGTATTCAAAATTTTCTATTGCTTAATAATAATAAACACTCAGAACTACTGCACTGGATTTCCCGCATTGGGTTTTTCTAGGGACATTTGTCCAAAAATAACGGTGTTATTGTGTTGTATTTTCTTTCTTGCTCAATCTCTTGTTTCCACATATAAATTAATTAAGTGAAGGTTGCAGCGTATGTATTTCAATATTTGCCATAGGAAACTGCAAACAACTTGTTAATGTAAATCTAACAAGTAGGACAAATATCATCAGTTGGTAGAGTAGGGATTCCTATTGTGGAATTTTCAAACAAACAACTCTCCAGAGAGCTTTCTCAGCCATACTGCGTGACAACTAGTCATGTTAGCAACAATGTATTATGCTTCAATCGTGCTAAAGGCAACAAACTTTTGCTTTTTGCTCATCCAAGATATCATGGCAGATCCTAATTTGAAGCAGCACCCTAATGTGATCTTTCTATCATTAGAGTATCCATGTAGCCTTAAATCTTCGGCAATATATCTCAATCCAAGATTCACGGTCCCATGCAGGGACCTCAACACATGATTTGTAGCAGCTCAGTGTGCATGAACAGGGTTAATCATGTATTGACTCAAATTATTGACTACAAAGCATATATCTGGCTTAGTGTATGCTAAAAACATCAGTGCCCCAATTAGTTGACGGTGCTCAAAAAGATTAGCCAAATAAGCTCCTACAGCTTTACCACAATGCTTTTTGAAATTCATTTCCATTGGGTTATTCATGGACTTACACTCAGTCATGCCAAACCTTTCTAGTAGTGTGACAACATATTTTCCTTGAGAAAGGAAAATCTCACCAGATTTTGGGCATACCTCTAGGCCCAGAAAAAGTGCATCAAACCAAGCTCTTTCATTTGAAATTCAGAAGCTAACTTCCTCTTACACTAAAGAATAAGAGGGAGGTTAACTACCGGTCAAAAATAAATCATGAACATACAATACCAAAATCAAAGGCATATCTTAGCCTATCTTAAAGTAAAGAATGGATCTACATTGCTTCTAGTAAAACCAAGCTTTATCAAGAAGCTATCTATGCAAGCATACCAAGCTCTCGAAGCTTGCTTCAAACCATAGAGGGCTTTCTTCAGCCTACACACGAGGGCTTTCTTTAAGGAAGCCATGCAAAAAAGCAGTATTCACATCCATTTGGTAAAGAGACCATCCTTTTCTAGCGGCTAGAGATACAATAGTTCGGATGGTGGCATAACGGGCAACAAGTGTAAAAATTTCTTCATAGTCTATTCCCACTTTCTGAGAGAAACTTCTAGCCACAATATAGCTTTATATTTTTCAATACTGCCATCAGCACCATGTTTAATTTTATACAACCATTTGGAAGATACAACAGATTTAATTTGGGGTCTCGGAACTGTTACCACTCAAACTAGCAGGGGGCATAAAAGGGAATCCTAAAGGCACAACTGCTAGATCAAAGGGCAACGATGGAGGCTTAGACCATTGTCACTTGAGCTAAGACTCCCTACTCTTTACGAACTTTCATCGATGGGAGGATACCTTGTATATAGAAGGTCACTTGCGAAGGATGACTCAACCAATGGATGTGAAGTGACCTTAATGATCATTTTCCTAGAAGGGGATAAAGAATAGAGCTTACTTGCTTGTTAAGCAAGGTACAAAGAGTTCTAGGATAAGGAGGTGAGGATTTGGGGGTTGGGTTAGAGAAATATGCATTGTAAAGGTGTGCCCCAATCCTAAAATCCTTATTGGACTTGACTTCCTAAATGGTTCTTGAAGATTTGACTTTTTCAAGGTGTGGGACCACACGGGATCAAGTGGACCTAGCCCAGGTTAAGGGGGGAGAATCTAGCAACCAATGATGTTCTTAACCCAAACAAGGAAGGGGAAAGGATCAAAGCAAGAATTTCCACTTAAAGGTATCAAATTGATCCTCTAAGGCACTAGCCTAGGTAACACTAGGGAAAAATTTGATCTTGGGGCTAAGGCTTGGGTTATCTCACAACTCCATTGTTGGAATGGCTTCAAAATTGGAGGAGGCCTTGAGGACACACTAGCGTAGTAGAGGCTAGGAGACAAAACTTTTTCTTGGGCTATGTTGTCAGGAAAATGACGCCCTAGGTGACCCAACTTGGCTAGACCTAGAAGAGAAAGGGAAAGGTGAAGAAAAGTATTCTTTGAGTAATCACCAATTGCAAGACCAATGCCTTAATCCCTTGGGGAGAATGGAGTCTTGGAGAATAATGAAAAAGGAACTTGTATTTGGTCAAGGAGACCTTAGGGACTTCTTCGCTTAGCCTTTAGGCCAGGACGAAGAGACCTCAAAGCTTTTATACTTCGCTTGGCAAAAAAATGGCTTACCAAGATAAATTCCCCGGTGGAATTATCCCTGGGAGATTTCATTCACATACATGGCCCAAACATTGAGGGATGTTATATAGAAACAATAATTCCACAAATTCGCAATTATGCAATCCAGCAATTAGCCCTATTATAGCAAAAATCCCATTCAATGCATATGACAAAAGTAAAATAGGAATAGCATTAAAAGTGTGTACTTACATGTAATGGAACATATCCAACCATCAACAATTTGACAATAAAGAAGCTCCAAGATAAAATAATCCAATCCAAACATCAAAATTCATCCACACTCCAATTCTTCATCCTAGAAGAAGTGCAAAGTTCTCTAAAGAGAAGAGAGATCCAATCCAATGTGATGATGAGAAAATGAACTCACCTCACTTATATTTATACACTAATTAAGAGTTCAAAATAGTCTCTTGGGCCTACATAAGCCTCAAAAATAAAATAATGTGCTAATAACCTAATTTTCGGTGACAAGCCCACCAAACTAGCTCATAAATGAGATAATAAGCGTTTTAAGAGCTCAAATCATAAACAATACATGTTGTAGGGCCCTCCAAGAGGCTTGATGAGGTCCATAGGTGCCATAATGAAGAATAGGACCCTCAAAAGTGATGGACAAGGGGGTGGCCCATTGTTCTCCAAATAATAAACCTGCAGTGCTCCCAGCAGGTGTGGGGTCACAATAATAATCTCATGGGTCTCCAAATGAGTCGAAGATGCTTGTAGACCATCTATAAGGGCTCCAATGATGGTGTAGGTGATGCCATATCATCCTACAAGTCCTGGTCCAGCTGCAAAGTGCATGGTACATATGTGAGAATGGTTGGGCAAAGACGAACCAAGGGCATTTTCCTCATCCAATAGATGGATCTCGAGCCAATCTCCGAGTATCTTTAAGGATCTATGGCTTGTTGTCTACTGCCGTGGAGGCCAATGGCTCTCAACGCACACCTTACATGTGCCAATGTAGCCCTCTTGAGGGTTAGGACTTCATATAGGGATATCAAACCCAAGATGGAGACCACCTGCAATCTTGTATAAGATCCAATGCGTTCCCTAGCCTTCCATTACAACAAGTCATCAAAGATATAGAACAAAAGAGCTTAAAAACCATGGACCACAAGTGGGGATTTCATAATGATCCGCCCTTCCATAATGGGCTTTGGCATGTGCTAATGTCTCCAAATTTCAAATGGGGTTAACCAAGTACCCTATTAGGTGGTTTCAACTTTTAAAGGGGATGATATGTCTAAGGTAAATCCTTTAAAATGTGGTGGTAAGTGATGACGAGGTGAATGGAGTAGGGGATAAGAAGATGCAACCATGGGCCACATGTTGGGGTACAAGGGTAGCCAATAAAAGGGAAACCTACACTAAGGTATATAATGTGTAGGAGGAAGCAATCGTGGTACATGAGGTGCCCTGGCCTTGATTTTTCCACCCTTCTCTATATACCTTTTGCCTTTTATGATTTTTCTTTAATTAACTGCTCGGGGCTCAAGGGGTAAGAGCATGATGTGTGAGATATAGTAGTGGA
>APFE031668007.1:280614-291354 GCA_000404065.3 Pinus taeda
AACACAAATTCTGGAAAATTTACAGAATGCTGGAAATTGCAGAAATAAAAATCAGCAGTAATAAACAGCCATTAAAACACATTCAAACACTGATATTTTTGGTCAATGTGACCCTGGAAAAATCCCCTACAACTTTTGGGGAAAACCAGTTTGAGAGTTCTTCTTTATTTCTGGAAAATGCCTTTTCACAGTGAAAAAATTTTCAGCAAAAACAAATTTTTCCACCAAGCAAACTTATCTGTTTTCAGCCCAACAGACAACCTGGAAACTTGATGTACGCGCGGTACGGACCGTACGGATGTACAGATTGTACGGACGTACGGACATGCCTCGATTTCTGTGCCAGAATTTGTCTCCTCGAAATTCGTGACCAAAAATCAGTGTTTCTCTATTTTCTCAACAAAAATCAGCTTTTTCTGCTTGTTCTTTCAACTGCACGGATTTGCTGAAGAGCTGCCTTGGTATGTGTGCCAAACTACTGCGTCTTTCTCCTTCCTGTCCAGAAATCTCCCTTGCCCTCTTGCTCTCCTTCTCCCAATCTGCTCATGAAAGAATGAACGATCTTTTCCTCCTTTTCCTCTCTTAACCCAACCCTAAATGACTTTTGGGTGATCCCTAAATCCAATGGCTGAGATAGATTTAGATCAATGGCTGCGATTAAATGCACATTTAAATCTCACTTTCTATTTTTTAATTCACCCCACTTTAATAAAGACCCACTTAGTCATTTATTTCCAAAGTCACTTTTCCTTTCTAATTTTTCATTGACTTTATAAAAGTTACTTTAAAAAATTAGACTTAGTAACTTTATCACTTAAAGTCACTTTTAAATTAGATTTTAACTTTATAAAAAATTATAAAATCACTTTAGGAGAAAAATTAAAATCTTTTGGACATTTTTCCCTAGGCCAAAGATTAACGCCTAAGGGAACCACCTGTCCTCCGGTACCAAATTTCAACACCCAATAACCATGTGGTCCCGATGTACGGGAGTAAAGTGATGGTGTGGCATGTGGGACCTCCCGGCATCCATTATAATATGGTTTCCCATTGTTTATATGTATTCAGTCGATTAAAAGTTATGGCCCCTCCTATCTTGCTATTATAATATGGTTTCCATAACAATGAAGTTATGTTATATTTGGTTGATTACTAACAAAGACCCCTTCCAACAGCTATTTAATATATTTTCAATGTGCAACCTCATGCACAAGTCGAGCTCTCCTCTAATAAACGTGTATTTTCGTTTATTGGCGAAACTCATATAAACACAAGTCAAATACTTCATTTCTAGTATCGATCTCGGTCATTCATCATAGAGATAAATACACAGTTCACAACTCCTGAACTTAGAAGCACCAAGGAGAAGAAGCTTAAGGCCGAGGAGTAGGAAAATATTATTTTGGGCAAAATCTTTTGAGGACAATTTTGTGTTAAGGGGTCGGATTTCTTGCACAGAACCACAGGCATACTCGGCAAGCTTGAGCTATGAGAAGCAGAACTCGGACAGATCTGAAGTATACACTTGTTGCAGAATACAGCTCGGTGCTTTGATTTGTGAAGGAACAATGAAGAATTAAAATATTAAGAAACCATTATTCCAATCCAATAGAGACAGAATATGCAAATATTGTTCATTTAGATACCATGTAAAGGTGAATATATCAAAATGGCACCGAGTGCAATACATATCATTGACAAAATACATAAGCAATGAGACTCGAAATGACCTCTAGAGTGAAAAAACAAAGCCTACAAACTTTCAGTCCACTGGTACTACAAGTCTATATATATGATAATAGTGATCAACATTATCACTTGAAACTTCTCATGAGTCATCATGATCAAACTCAGTTGGTTGAGTCTTGACTCCCAAACTTTGCAACTGCCTGAGTTACAAACTTCTCTATTGGTTCAGTGACTTGAGTCTCAAAATTCTGAAGGTATTCTGCCCTAATATGCCCTATTGAGTCATTTGGTGCTTCACATGGATTTACATGGCCTCTTATCCTAGCCAAGTGTTGCTTGAACCTGTTAATACCCCCTCCAATAGATTTTTGACAATATTTGCAAATCATTTTGCCATCAATCATATCACAATGAGCCCATGCAGTATTCTTGGCTTTTGGAGGCATGATGACTACTACTTAGCTCAAATTCTCTGTTGTTCCACTACTCCAGCAAAAACCCAATACTCTCCAAGCTCCCAATCAAACTCACAAAAACTCCAAATGAGATGTGTGAGGCAAATGAGTGGGTTGAGCTCCCTTTAAATGCTTGAAGAGGGTGTTTTGGGAGGGAAAGAACACTTATTTTCCCTCCAAAACACCCTACAAACTTGGAAAACTGCGTTGTGTGGGTCCTTCATGGCCTTGGCAGCTAATCGGTCGGTTTAGGACAGAACCAACTGGTTTGTTTGACCACAAACCGGCTTGTTTCGTCCTACACAAGCCAGTTAGGATTGGTTTTTCCCTTTTTTGGGCGAAATGAAGGGTCCAACCGGGTTTTTCTGCTAGTTTGACCCGGTGGGCTAGCTAATTGGTCGATTTGACTAGTTACCGATTCAGACCGTCTAGTTTTTAAAACACAACTTTAGAGCACATTTCGAAGGGCATGCCACCATGAAATTTCCAATTGTCTCTTGTGATTGGCAAGCTTATTTACTTAATTGCACTAATGAACTCTTGTATTGGAAGGTGAGGAGACGCATTGGATCTTATACAAGATTGCAAGTGACTCTTCATCTTGGACTTGTTCTCCCTATACGGGGTCCATGTCCTCTAGAGGGTCACAATGGCAGTTATAGGGTGATTGTTGAGAGCCATGGGCCTCCACCACAATAGAGCATTAACTGCTACACCATGGGCTTCTTCAACACCATACATTGTTTGTTCGTGCTCCGACCTTACAAAGATGATGATGTGCTTGGATCACATTGCCCAATCGGCCACACACTTGCACTAAAATTTGGTAGTTGATCCAAGGCCCAAACAGGGTTTTACCTCATCCGGAGAGACATGGGAGGGCTTGTGTCATCTTCTAACACACATTGATGGAGAATCAACATGATATTGAGCAACTGGAGACCCACGAAACCATTGATTGTGCCCCCACTACCACTTGGAGCACCACGGGATGTTTTGCTTGAAAATCAAGGGGCCACCCCCTTGATCATCATTTATGGAGCCCTCTCATTCATCATGGCACATTAGGATTCATCTTGGCCTTTCAATGGTCCTTTGCTCCCTTGCTTTATCATTTCGGCCTCATTAGGATGGCTTATTTCATATTTATTGAGCTATTTGGTGGGCTTGTCACCAATAGGGTTGTTATTTTGAACATTAAAACATTTTTAGGGGTTTCACTAGGCTAACTAGACTAATTCAAATTGAAGAGGCCTCGTATAAATAAGAGACCTCATTTGTAACACATGATCACTTGGACTTGGATTAGATCTCTAAAGAGAATTTCGCACTTTTTTTCATTGTCTATTGGATGTCTCTTGATGCATTTCGATATTTTTAGAGCTGATATTTTCGTTTACTTTCAATGAAACTCCATATCTTGGGTGGGTAAATGCTAGAGAGTGCTTGCTAGGGCATCATTTTCTAGCCTCCTTGAAGATGATTTTAGCGAAATTTCAAAGCACATAGACTTCATAGCCCAAGGACAAGGCACTAATTCGAAAAATTTTGGTGATCACCCCGCTTTTCTTTCTGTTTTTCTCCTCTCTCTAAATTTCGTCCATAACCCTCTATGGCTAATTAGGGCTTGATTGCATTGGAGGTGTGACTTTGGCAAAATACTTGGATAGGCTACTACGTTGTTGTTCTCCCTAGTGATCCTCCAAATTTGAGCCTGTCCCCACGGTCAAATTGGGAGACAAGTCAAGCCCTAGTCATATCTTTGAAAATTATCTTAAACATCTCTTTTAATGGTCTCCCTAAGGTTTTTGTTCACAATATTAGATGGAATAAATCATTCAAAACACTTTCCCCTATCCCACCTTGACCTACAAAGCGCTTTGAAGAGTCTTCTCCCAAGATTACGCATAAACCTTAGGTCTCTTGTGCTCCCACTTTAGGCTTCTCAAGGATAGTGAAAGTCTATTCATGGGCATATAGGCATCCTTCAAGGCTTCCCAAGAAGTCCTAATCATCTTAGGAACCTTGTACTTAGGAATTATCCTCATCATTCAATGTCATTAGCCCTAGGTCTAGGTCTCCTCGTAGGCCTTTCTTGGAGAGCCATTAGCTTCTTCTTCAAGCATTGAACCATTATTTGAGCCTCTCCTTTAAATGGGCTTTGGAAATCACATCATACCTTGCCATTGATCCTATCATTTAAGTGATTTCCTTTATAACGGAACTCCTCCAATCGATGAAAGTCAATAAAAAGCAGGGGACACTGACTGAGGTGATAGTGGGTCTTTGTCCCATTATTGTCATTTGGTCCGATAGTTGTCCTTTAGGTGCCCCTCCTAGGACCCCTACTAGATTATGTGGGAACACATACTATCAAAAGTCTCATAGATTTCTCCAAGACTAAGAGAATCAATGTCAATGTAGCAAATGACTTCAACTATAGGACGTAAAAAAAACACCAAATAACCACAATTTGTCCACCAATCACTATCCAATATCTGAATCTTAATTTTCTTCCCCTTCTCTATTTTGGATTTTGCCCATATGTTCCAATCTGGAGTCACAAACATGGCCTGCAATGTTAACTGCACCTCCAACATCCTCTCTAATAAAAGAAAATAGCTAGCATATCTAGTGTTTGTACACTTAAGGAATTCCTTCCTCACATGAGCCCTATATGTGGCTAAGGAGGTGTGGTGATTGCAAATAAACATCTGCACATTTCTTGTAGTTGTCACCAAAATACCCACTCAATTTTACCAATGTCTTTTAGTGCATTGTTGAGTGCATGCACACAACAAGGGGTCCAAAAAATATGCATGTATCTCTGAATCACTAATCCTACTGATCTACACATTGTTGTCGCATCTATCACAACCTGTACAACCTCTGTAGAGCCAACCTCCTCTATAGCATCATGAAGAAGCTCAAATTGGAAAGTTGCATCTTTGCGCTTTCTAAAACAATCAATAGCTCGAAGAAGGAAAGGTCTGTCTCGACAAGTTGTTGATTTTTAATGTACCTTGGAAGTGGCTTTCCATGGGTTAATCTCTACCTAAGGAAAAGTGTCCAAATAATTATTTACCTAAGTGTGACATTATAAAGTGAAAGTGACTTTATAAGTGGTAAGGTCGTTAAATTATAAAGTGAGAAGTGACTTTAGACATAAAGTATAATGTGGGTACTTTAATTAATGGGTGAGTTAAAAAATAGAAAGTGATTATTCTCATCCCTTGATCTAAATAAATTTGAGCCATTAGATCTTAGGGTTGCCCAAAAGTCATTTAGGGAAACAAAAGGGGGGAATAAAGAGAGATTACATTCATTCTTCATGAGCAGATTGGAGAAAGGACACTGAGAGCTGGAGAAAAGTTTTGAAGGAGAAATTTGTTGCAGCAAGTTGAAGGAGTGATTTCTGGGGAAAGTTGGGCACGAAAATAGAGGCATAGAAAACGGCAGAAGGTACAGTATGAACAGCATTTAATGTTGTGAGTTGCACGCTGTTCGATAGAAGTTTTTGAGTAAAAAAATTGAAAAAAAATCTGTGCAATACAATTTGTAGTGTCGGTATCCGTACAATACATCTTTTTAGCTTCAAGTGGGCACAAAAATCAAGGCAAAGTGGGCACGATTTTCAAGGAGTTTTGGACTGAAGAGATAAGTTGTATTTTGCTATTTTGTTTTCTCTGCAAATGTATTTTTCCTGAACTTGAAAGATAGATAAATTTGAAGAGCTCTCTAATAGGTTTTCCCCGAAGAAGATTGAAGGGGTTTTGCGTGGGGTCTAAGTTGACCAAAAATCTATGTGTATTTTTATGTGTATTGCTGGTCTATTTATGTCCATATTTATTTTCAGCATGTATTGACAGTGCCATGTGCTTTAATTTGAAATTTTCATTTCCAAAATTATATATGTTGAATGTGTGTTTATGGGAAAGGACATTTAATTGAATGGGAGTGATAAGGTGAAATTAAAACCGGCTTGGAATCGCTGGAAATATTTTAGTCATCAAATTTCAACATGGTATTAGAGCTACAGCTGAAAATTGCAGTTTGAACAACAAACAGTAGTTTGAGACAGGAAACAGTGGTTTGGACAACAAACTAAATTTTTGGACAACAAACTGATATTTTGTGACAGCAAGGTGAAATTTCACACAGACTGAACTTTTGGGACAGCAAGGTGTGTTGAAAAGTTCTTTTCTCCATTTTCTTGGTTTTGTGAATTTTGGACAGCAGTCATGGCCATGTTCTTAAGGATAGAGGACGGACTGAATGGGATATCCAACTATGCCTTCCAGAAGGACAGAATTCAGACAGTGTTTGAGGAGGCAACAGTTTGAGACATAGTGCAGCAAGTGGTTGTACCTCCTACTACTGCAGATGAATTTGCTAAATTCATGAAAAATAGTGCAAAGGCAAAAAGGATTTTGATGGACAGTCTGAAGGATCATATGGTTCCTCAGGTGAGAGGAAACACATATGCATATTAGACGTGAACAGCTCTAACCACTCTTTATCAGAGTACCAATGAGAGAAGGAAGATGGTACTCAAAGAGCACTTGAAGAACATTACGATGACAAAGGCTGAAAGTGTAGTTCATTATCTTGGCAAGGTCAAACAGGTAAGTGATAATTTGACTGCTATTGGTGAGGCAGTTGCACCCACAGAGTTGGTCAAGATAGTTGTAGCGGGACTTCCTAAGTCTTGGGAGGTCTTTGGAGATGTTGTTACCTCTAGGTAGAATCTTCCCAATTGAGACATATTTTGAGATGATTATGTGCAGCGTGAGATACGGAAGACTAGTAGTGGTGAGGTGAAGATAGGAGATGAGGATGTAGCCTTGAAAGCTAGGGAGAAAAACAAAGGGAAGGCCAAGAAAGGGCACTCATCAGATGGGGCTAAGGGAAAGGAGAAGAAGAAGAAGAAAGATACGGATATGTCCAAAATCAAATGTTGGGAATGTCAAAAGATGGTACACTATGCTGCTACATGTCTTGAGAGGAAGAACAAGGGGAAGAAGGGTAGTGCAGCTTCAGCAAAGGTGGAGTAGTTTGCTTCACAAATTGACCAGGACTTTGCATTTATTACTTCTACATCTAGTAGGAGTACATCATCTGATGTGTGGTACATAGATAGCGGGGCTTTCCGCCATATGACAGGTGCATGGGGGTTCTTTCCAAATCTTGTAGAGAGGGCACTTGATATTGAGATTGTACTAGGAGATGACCGTACTGTGAGAGTTATTGGTGTGGGGACTGTGACCTTTGAGAGGGAGTCTTTGCCTCCTTTGAAGGTCATGGATGCTATGTATGTTCCAGGGATGAAGAAGAACTTGATTTTAGTGTCTGCTATGGAGGAGAAGGGGTTTGACATCACTGTCTCAGGACGGCAGGGATTGATGCATCCTAGGGGAGCTTCCATCACTTCAGCCAAAGTGATTAGAGTCTGCTTTGGGAAACTATACAGGTTCAATTTTCAATCAGCAGGAGCATTGGTCAGTATCACATCTAGTAGCGCTCACACTAGTACCACCAGCAGTGGAGATTTGTGCGAGTTATGGCACATATGCATCATGGAACTTTGAGAGTACTGAGGGAGATCACTACTGGAGTTCCTGATTTCAATGTTGAGCATTATGAGGTCTACAGCGAGTGCTCTTTGGGCAAGTACACCAAGTTCCCATTCCCAATGAGCGACAGAAAATCTACAGGTATACTAGACTTGATTCATACTGATGTTAGTGGTCGTATGTCTCATGTGTCTTTGGGTGGTTATGAATATTATGCTATATTCATTGATGACTACTCTAGGAGGACTTGGATATATTTCCTGAAGACCAAGGGTGAGGCCTTCAGTCGGTTTAAAGAGTTCAAAGCTCTGCTGGAAAAGCAAACAAGTAGGAAGATTCGGGTCTTGAGGTCAGACAATGGTGGTGAGTACACCGATGGTGGGTTTTCTGACTTCTATGCACAAGAGGGAATTAGGAGAGAGTTCGCGGTTCCTTACAACCCCCAGCAAAATGGGGTGTCTAAAAGGAAGAGCAAAGTTATTGCAGTTGCTAGAGCGATGATTCATGATCAGGGGTTGCCTTCGTTTTTGTCGGTTGAGGCCTACAATATTGTTTTTTATCTTCAGAATAGGAGTATTCATAGAGTATTGGGGAATATGACTCCGAAGGAAGCTTTCACTAGAGAGAAGCCTCATGTGGGACATCTCTGTATCTTTGGATGTCTCACATATTCTTATATCCTCAAGGAGCAGAGGATGAAGCTAGAACCCATGGCACAGAAGAGTATCTTTATGGGTTACAATGAGACTTCGAAGGCCTATCAGATTTTCATTTCTTCTAAATGGAGAGTGGTGATTAACAGGGATGTGAAGTTCAAGGAGGAGAGGGTCTTTTGGAGATCAAGGGAGTATGATAAGAGAGAGTCACAGACTTCTCCTCAACAGGGAGGTCAGGTACAGGGAGCAGGACCTCAGGATTCTGGATCGACTAGTATAGGAGGTACTTCAGTGTGAGTAACATCTGGGGCACTAGTGGCGAGTTCACCGAGCACTTCTTTAAAGAGTCCACTCGTACAGAGTTCACATGGCCTTCAACTGACACAAGCATAAGTGCCAGTACAGGTTCTTCGTGGACAGGTGCTAGTACAGGCACACCAGGGTCAGTTGGCAAACCTTCAAGTTCACCAGACTAGGGCGCAGAGAATGAGGTTCCCTATGGAGAAGCTTCTTTAGGGAAGATGAGGTCCAAGTGGCTTCAAGACACCTTGAAGGAAGCGGAGTTCGTTGGTCCTCTGAATAGGGTGAACAGGGAAGGTGTGCCACCTGAACAGTTTTGCAGTTATGTAGCCAAGACTACTAGCATTGTTGACTCTAAGCCTACTAGCTATGAGGAGGCTGCCAGCCAGGAGGTATGGAGAGAGGCTACGGTGGAGGAGTATGCCTCCATCATTAAGAACAATGCCAGCCAGGAGGTATGGAGAAAGGCTATGGTGGAGGAGTATGCCTCTATCATTAAGAACAATGTCTGGGAAGTGGTGCCTAGGCCTGAGGGCAAGTCAGTGGTGACTTCCAAGTGGCTCTACAAGATCAAGCATGTTGCAGATGGCACAACATTGAGAAGTTCAAGGCGAGGCTTGTGGCTAGAGCATTCTCCCAGATAGAGGGAGTTGACTATGATGAGACCTTCACTCTCATAGCTCGGTACACTTCTATCTGGTCCCTTATTTCTATTGTTGCAGAGATGGATTGGCAAATCCATCAGATGGATGTGAAGACTGCATTTCTGAACGGAGTTATAGAGGAGGAGGTGTATGTTGAGCAACCACGAGACTTTGAGGTACTAGGGCGAGAGACCCATGTATGCCGGTTGAGACGAGCACTTTACAAACTTAGGCAAGCTCCGAGAGCTTGGTATTCGAAGATTGATACTTATTTACAGCAAATGGGTTTCACGAAGAGTGATGCAGATCTGAACCTATACTACATTGTTGTAGGGGATGATCCGTTCATTCTTGTGTTGTATGTTGATGACTTGTTCAGTACTGGGGCAGAGAGACTAATTAATGGTCAAGGAGGATCTTGCTATGGAGTTCGAGATGAAGGACATTGACCTGATGCATTACTTTTTGGGGCTTGAGGTGTGGCAGGAGGAGGGGCATATCTTTCTAGGGCAAGGACAGTATGTTGTAGATGTGTTAAGCAGATTTCACATGGTAGACTGTAGACCCATGTCTACACCTATGATCACCAACTGGAAGAAGCTTCATGCCTCATATTCTAGTTTGGTGGAACCCACATTGTATAGGCAACTTATTGGGTCCTTGATGTATCTGGTCAACATTAGGCCAGATATACGCTTTGCAGTGAACACACTTAGCCAGTTCATGGTTGAGCCCAAGAGGGTGCACTTGGTAGCTGCAAAGCACATTCTTCGCTACGTGCAAGGAACTGTTGATTATGGTATGGACTATAGGAAGGGGAGATGGAGTGAGGTTAGCAGGTTACACAGATGCAAATTGGGCAGGCTCTGCTTCTAACAGAAAAAGCACTTCAGGGTGTTGCTTCAGATTGGGTTTGGCAATTGTGTCGTGGTTCAGTAAAATTGCTTTGAGCTCTTCTAAGGCTGAGTATATGGCTGCTAGCCAGGCTAGTTGTGAGGCCATTTGGCTTTGCAAGTTGTTGTATGGCCTATTTGATCAAGAGTTGAGATCGACAGTTATTCACTTTGATAATCAAAGTTGCATTAAATTCACGAAGAATCCAGTGTTTGATGACAGGTCAAAACACATTGACATCAGATATCATTTCATGAAGGACTATGTTCAGAAGGAGGTAGTGAAGATGGAGTATATATCAACAGATGAGCAGGTGGATGATGTTCTCACGAAGTCCTTGCCAAGAGAGAAGCATGTCCATTTCAGTGACAATATGGGTGCGGTGAGAAACACTTTCCTCGGTAAGAGGGAGTGTTGATTTTTAATGTACCTTGGACAAGTGGTTTCCCACGGGTTAGTCTCTACCTAGGGAAAAGTGTCCAAAATAATTATTTTCCTAAGTGTGACTTTATAAAGTGAAAGTGACTTT
>APFE031668007.1:301734-321576 GCA_000404065.3 Pinus taeda
GCCGTACCACCCACGTTTCCATTTCGGGAAACGTGGTGGTACGGCCAGAAACGCGTTTCACGGCCGTACTAAACGCGGAAACGCGTTTCGTACCCGTTTCCTCAAGGAAACGGGCCCCCCCCAACGTTTCCTGCAACATAGTTCATAACATTGCCTTCCTCCTCAAAAAGCTTTGTCCTCAAAACTTGTTGATGAAAAAGGCTTGATCTCTTTTTCGGTTTTGAATGTCTTCTCGTCTCAAAACAATGATCTTTGTCGATACAAGTTGATATGATCTTCTAAGTGACAAACAAAACTATCGCAATGAGAAGGGATCAGACCATCCTAGATTAATCTTTTGTGGAATATTCTAATCACTGGAATTTTGTAACGACTTGTCATCATAGGACTGGATTGAGGTTACATCACTATCCTCTGGAACATCAGTTTGTTGTTTCTGGTTCCGATACATAGCTTGGTTGAGTTGTCTACTCTCATGATTCAGATGTTGATAGGGAACCTTTTTGGTTTGACTTCCCCTTATTAGGTGTGTGGAAATCATTTGATTTCCTTCTTGTACTACGGCTTTTGAGCTAGGTACATAGTCTTTGTTTGGAATTTTCATCATCTGGATTGTAACATGTAAATGTGATTTTCCTTCCACTGATTGATCCTCTTCTTGAGTTCTGCTATTGACTGGTTCGGTATTAATTCCCTTATCTTCAACCTGGATTGTTAAGTCTCGAGACTTCGTTACTTCTTGATTAAGTTGCTCTAACTTGCCTGTTAACGAATTTTGTCCTTTTTAAGCTTCTTAATTTGTGTTAGTAATTTTTCACTATGATTCTTAAGTCGCAAGACTTCTTCATTTCTATCAGCAGTGATTTTGTCAATTTTATTTTGCATATTTTGTAATACTTCTTACCTTCTTGAGAAATTACTTTTCAAATATTTGATATATCTTCTGGCATTACTGAATCTGGCTTCAGTGTAACATCTCGGAGAGTTATTTTCTTCTTCCTATAAGAAAATGTTAAAAGCTTTTCCTTCGTATTTAAGATTACAGGTCCTACCATTTCCATCCAAGGTGATACCAAAATAATGTCACCTTGATTATTCCATAGGGTTTGAACTGAGAATTGCAATACAAATGTATAATCTTCAATGTTTAAATGTAAATTGGCTATGTCACATTTTTTATTGCAAAGAAAGTCTAATTTTTCCGTTATATTTGACTCCGGCATCACTAATTGGTTTGTGATTTTAGGTATTATATAATTTTTATCTTCTGCGGGAGAGATAGAAATAATACCTTTTCCTCCAAGAGTTCCCTTAATGTTAAATAGCGCTTTACCGTCTCTGGGTAAGGTTTTTGGGAATCTTTTGGCCTTTATTTCCTTATTAGGCTCCGTTTTTTTTCTCTTCACTAGTTGACTTCAATTGCCTTACTTTTAGGGTTTAATAATAATGCCTCTCTCGTCTTAAATTGAGTTATTTATTTATCTTCACTTCTTTTGCTTCCGTGACCTTTTTTTCTTTTTTTGATATCAATTTTTTTTACGATATAAAATAATAATCAACTTATAAAAATAAATCAACGTGAACCTAAAATGGTATCCCTTATATATATATATATATATATATATATATATATATATATATATATATAATCTTGGAATGTCATTCACTTAATATTAATTTTATTCCTTACGTATTCCTTTAAGAAAAAAGGTTGATTAATCAAGGGTTGCAATGCTCCAAGTGATAACATTTGATGAGTAAGAAAACGGGAAAAGAGAATATAGTGAGAGACATGCACGATAGTCACAAGAGTTGTGTCGGCCACAGTTGAATAACGTAGAGGAATAATGCAAAGGGACGAAACAATGGTAATGACAACGGCGTTGGAAACTATTATCATTGTGTATGCAGTGGGAGAGAGGTGGACAACAACGGTTGATTGGTCGACGCGTAGATTACGATGACGCAGGCGTGGGGGGGTTGATCTACAAGAGTACAAAGATAAGCGGTGTGAGGAGTATTGTGGCGGCAATGGAGGAATTTGCGGTAGTGACTCGTGATCGTAGTAGTTGTCGTGACCGCTTGGCAGCGTCGAGCGTGTTGTCTGAGTCGACAGTGTTGGAGAATGTCACAACGGTGCGGGAATGACCCTAGGCTACGATTGGGTAGCTCGCTGTGTGGATGGGCCATTGTACTATTTTTTATTTATTTATTTTTTTGTATTTTATTTTATTTTATTAATTTTTTAATTCCCTCCCCACTTTTTTTTAATAACCTTTTATACAATGTTCCACAAGGACGCGTCCCCCAGGGTCGGGTGCATGCACCCCTCACACCCCATGCACCAGGGACGAGGGGACGTCTGGGGGTGCGTTTCCCCACACACCCCTTTTGGATAGTCTTGGGGAGACACAAGGAGGTGTGTTTCCCTAGTGTGGGGGGCGTGACTCCACAAAAGGGGTGCTTCTGGGCATCACCCCCCCCCCCAAAAAAGGGGTGCTTCTGGGCATCAACCCCCCCCAAAAAGGGGTGCTTCTGGGCATCCCCTTTTAAGGAGGCATGCGTCCCCCCTCGAATTTGTCTAATAACACTTAATGTAGAGGACCAATCATTGAGATTGACTCCTTCATGTTGATTTTATTTTCAGTCCTCATTGTCCATTTTTTACTTTTAGTTTTAACTTTGTGTGACACTAGATATTGATCACCTCAGACCAATTATTAACTCCTCACCCTTACCTATTTTTGAGTTTGAGATATTGGGTTATATCAATTTTGAATTCAGTAATTTACTATTTTAGTGTTCAAACTTCAATATCTAGTATACAACATATTAGTAATATACTAGTCTGTTTTGCTTTTAAACTTTAATTTAGATTCTAGAAAGATGAATTTATTTTTAAATCAATGTAGATTATAGAATGATGAATGACATTGATCAATGTATTTGAATATTTCATTATTGAATCTCACGGTATGGATGAATGATGAGTATGTCATATGAATGATGCATGTATCAAAATGAATGATGAGGGATCAATGTATGTCATTATTTAATTCAATTATGAATATAAATTTTATGTGTGGATCAATGTATTTACTATTACTATTAGTCTATTTATGCTTTCATTATTGAATATGAACTTGAATTATATATATATATATATATATACCCCGACGGCCCCCTGCACTAGAGTCTTGGTGGAACATTGCTTTTATATACATATTCTTTTTATATATATAATATATATATATTGGTAATTTTTCCTTAATAACTCTTTTTTTAAATATAATTTTTTATATGTACTTTTTTTTCTTTTTTCCTTTTTTCTAATAATTTTTTTTAAATGGCCAAGGGCCTCTAACGAATCCGCAACGGAGAAACTCCAATCTTGTGTAGTGAAGTGCTTCAATTGTGACGACAACAACATTGACGCAAAGTTGATGGCCAAAGACCTGGATCGACAAGCGTGGCCCTGTGTAGTGGTGGAGCGACCAGAAGATCAAACTGCTCTGATACCAAATAAAGCAAACAAAGTTCCTTCTTCAGATTAATTACTCCAGAAGACTTGGAATAGAAAAATCCCCATTGAGATACAAGAACATATATTAGAAGTATGAATAAGATGAATGATACAATGAGAGCGAAAGGCTTGCTTATATACCAAGTAGATGTCTCTTCATGGAGAGTCATGTCTCATTTAGACATGACTCTTCAACCTAATTACTAATTAACTAACCATTATTTATGATTATTATCATTTACATTATTTCCTGTATATTTATTCATAACAAAGAGCTCGATGGCATAAGACAGTACCAGAGCTCAAGGACAGCAGACAGCTCAAGGTCGACTGCGGTAAGAGTGACTAGCGGAGCTCTAGGGCAAAAGAGAGCTCATGGTCGATGGCAGGAGTGAGTAGCAGCTCGAGGTCAATGGCGAGAGTGAGAGCTCGAGGACAGGAGAGAAACGAGGTCAAATAAACCTATAGGTAAGTTTTTTTATTTTTTAGTTTTTGTTTTATTTTTATTTTATTTTACTTCTAATTTTTTAATATGTGCATTTCTTTTTTTTAATATCAAGCCTTATTAGTCAACTTTGAGTGGGGATGCATCGCCCCTCAAAAGGGGATGCTCAGAAGCAACCCTTTTGCAGGGAGATGCCAAGACGCACCCCTTTTGGGGAGTCGTATCTCCCACACTAGAGAAACGCAACCCCTTGCATCTCCCCGCAACTCCCCAAAAAGAGTGTGTGGGGAAATGTTTCCCCAAACGTCCCCACATCCTAGGTGCAAGGGGTGTGAGGGGTGAGTGCACCCAACCATGGGGGGCACATCCCTATGGAACTCTAGTTTTAAAGATTGAAGAGGTACTGTATACTACTATTAAAATAAAATATTGTCTTGTGCTAATTGAAACCCTAACCCAGAATTTCACCCCCAAGGGTAATTCTCTGAAGAGGGATATCACAGCGGTATCAGAGTTGTGCATCCTTCTAGCGTGGGAGCATATAATCTTTGGATGCTCCAGGAGGATAGGCTACTCACAATTCAGTCATGGCAGGCAGGGAAGAGAAGCCACCAAAAGTTAGCCCCTTTCTTAGGGGAGCTAGCAAGATGGCAACAGCAGATAGCTCAACAAATGGCACAAGGTTAGCAATAGATGGATCAACTGATGGCACAAGGGCAACAACAGATGGCCCAATCTATTACCCAAATTGTGGCAAATCTGAATACTGCAAGTAATAATGCTGCTATTGGATCTAATGGTGATAGCAGGAGTTTGGCAGAAGGAAGCAACAACCATAATCCCGGTCCCTTTAACATCTCTGCACAAATTAACACAGGGGCAACCAGTAGAAGGAACCTTGGACCTCTACCACCCCAATTTCTAGATGGTCAAGGAGCTGTAAACCAAGCACCTACAGAACAATGTTATGTAAAAAATTAATTAACTTTAGGTTTATTATTTAATTTTCAGTTAAATTAGATGAAAGGGCACAATCATAAGATCATGCCCTTTCCCCAAAGGGTGTCCATGGCGGTATATAAGCCAGTCATCCCCAATTGTAATAGGCATCATCTGTATTTCATCATTTTAATCAAATATCTTTGCATATATTTTTTGTGTATCATAAGTTTTCTGTCCCATTTGGTATCAGAGCGAGTCGCTCCTAGGCTCACTACAGCGCAGCTAACGGTTCTCTGACTACTCGCAACGCCATTAATTGCTACCGTCTATTGCATTAGTCCCTTATTCCTTCTGCCCTCGAAGTCATCATCTCTGCAACCATCCGCCCAAGTTCCGCTCCTCTCGTCGATCCACTGGCCCTGTCTGTTCCTCACACTTTTCTTCGTCAACCGTCCATCATCAGTATCAACCCTCACGTGACTTACATTGTTCTCCCGCTCACTTGTTTCCGCACTAGCTCCACTCCTCGACCTGTTCACACCCACCATCGACCTGTAGCCATCCGTTAAAGGCTGCGGTGATAAACTACGGTGATAGTCGCGATATTTTTTTTTTGAAACAGCCAAAGGGTTCTGTCAGTCAACGTCACTGTTCGGATGTTAATATATAATATATATAATATATAATATATCATTAACTTATATATATTATATATATATATAGATTATATATATAATATATAACATAACTGATCAATTATATTTATATATAATAATATAACGTGACATATATAAATATAACATATATATTGTTATAATATTATTATATATGATACATATAACTTATTAATTAAATTTAATTTTAATAATTAAAGTTTAAAAAAAAAAATTATAATATAATATAATTAATTAATTAATAATTTCAAAAAAAAAATATTAGGCTGGCAGATAAATACACGCCTCCACAAACCCGCTCAATGTCAACAATGACAATGGCGGATTTCCAAAAAAAGTTGTTGGATGCGGAGCATAAGATAAATAACAACCACGACGAGGTCACTAAAAAATTAAACGAGTTCCAGATTAAGCTTGAGGAGCAGAGTGAAAAAAAAATCTTCAGGATACGACAAATCGAATAGAAATAAAAATGGAAAATCAACATGTCCAAACAGAAGCAGACATCAAAGAGGTCTTAACAATGCTGAAAATTCTGTGTAAAAAAACGAATTGTACACCCGAACAACTACTAAAAGAAAATGAAGAGAATCAAGAACATGTCTCGTCAGATTCAACAAAGTCAACAAACTCTCATGAAAAAGTTGAATCGCCAAAAAAATCAGCAACACCCCACCAAGAAGCAAGTAACACAGCCCTTGCAAACAAGCAACTTTGGGATACCCTTACTAATCAACACCCTTTTTTCGCTCAACCATTAGCCACATACTAGCGAAGGGCAAAAGTCGAGATGCCTAAATTCGATGGAAACGAAAAAAAAATGTTGCATGGATAAATAAAGCAAAAGAATACTTTGAGATATATGGCAGCAATGACGATGATGAAAAGCTTAGACATGCATCCATGAAAATGGAAGGAGAAGCGTATAACTGGTATATGTGGTGGAAAAAGACAACACACGTCATTAGCTGGATAAAATTTAAAGATGCATTCTTTAAAAGATTCCAAGGTGTAAGAGAAGAAGATTTCTTTTCAAAACTCATCAAATTACGACAAAAAGGAAGTGTGGACGAATACACTCAAGAATAGGAGACCTTAGTAACACGAGTACCTGGGTTATCAGAATCTCGTCTAATTCAGTCATACATCTCGGGACTCAAAACCCATTTACAAGCAGAACTTGAGATGCATGACATTACATCAATAGAAGTAGCAAGACGGAAAGCAAAAACAACCGAAAAGAAATCTGAACCAATATTTTGGTCAAAAGCGGAAAAAACATATTCAAGACGAAGGATACCCCAGTATGTGGACTCAAATAATACAAGATATGTTCCACCACATCATCGTGAAGATGAAAAATCCAATGTGGAAATGCAAAGGATAAAAGAGGGTAAATGTAAACCGCTGTGGTGAGAAGTGGAACCCAAACATAGATGTGCTAAAGGAAAAAACAAAGAACTATATAATTGTGAAGCAACCAATGATTCAAACAGTGAAGATTATGACATAGAAGAAACAGAAGATGCCCCAGAATTCTCACCAGAATTAGATGATGGAAGTATTCCGCAAGTGTCACTATTTGCTATGACAAGTATATCACAACCTCAGACCTTAAAGTTAAAAGGACACATAAAGAAGAACAACGTAGTGGTTCTCATTGACTCTAGTAGCACACACAATTTTTTAGATGCAACCGTGGCAAAGAGACTCAATATTTTTTCATTTCCCTTACCAAACATGAAAGTGATGGTAGCAAACGGTAAGAAGATTGAAAAGGTGGGGAAATGCCATAAGGTCAATTTGCAGATTCAAGACTTTAAATTAGAGTCTCCGTTCTTCACAGTAATGTTAGGAGGAGTAGATGTAGTCTTAGGTATCCAATGGATACAAACTTTAGGTACTTATGTCGCCAACCATCAAGTACAATTTATAAAATTCAAATGGGGTGGTCAGAAGTACAAATTACACGGATTCCAAGCACCAGAGAATCAAATTGTATCATCATCTCAGATGATGAAGATGAGTCGAAATGGAGCACTCGCTTATGTAGTACAATGTCACCAATTAGAAATGTTATCTGCAAATATGACCAGTGAAGAGTCACCAGAGATACAAGATCTAATTTGGAATCATGAAAAAGTAATTCAAGACCTACCTATGAAGATGCCGCCTAATAGGGAAATTGAGCATACAATAGAAATCAAGGCAAGATCAGACCCCGTCAACATCAAGCCATACCGATATCCACATGACCAAAAAACGGAAATTGCAAGATTAATCCAAGACCTTTTAAAATGTGGGACCTTGATCATCTTGGAATATATAATCAAGTGGAAGGACTTACCGAAGAAGACACTTCTTGGGAGAATGAAGCATTTTGTCAACAACATCCGTCGTTGCGTATGCTTTGAGGGCAAAGCATTCTTTCTAGAGGAAGGCAATGTTATGTAAAAGATTAGTTAATTTTAGGTTTAGTTAGACGAAAGGGCATGATCATAAGATCATGCCCTTTCCCAAAGGGTGCCATGGCGGTATATAAGCTAGGAACCCCATTGTAATCATTCATCATCTGTCTATTCATTATTAATAAAATATTTATATATATATCTTTTGCATATCAGAAGTTTTTTACTTCAATAGCCCATGAAGATTCCTTTCTTTCCAAATGTGTCCAATTTATTCCTTTTCTCTTTCGGCACATGTAAATATACAGGACTTCCAAAAATTCTAAAATGAGATACGTTAGGTTTCTTACCAGTGAACATCTCTTTGGGAGTCTTGGAACCCAATGCTTGATGAGGGCATTGGTTTTGCACATATACGGCGGTATTCACAGCTTCAACCCATAGAAATTTTGAAAGTCTTTGATCATGGAGCATAGCATGGACAACTTCCACAATTGTACGATTCTTCCTTTTCGCCACACCATTTTGCTCAGGAGTATATGGTGTTGTAGTCTCCCTCTTAATGCCAGTCTCTTTGCAAAAGTCATGGAACTCATTGGATTCATACTCAGTCCCATTATCAGTCCTTAAGGTCTTGATCTTCTTTTCGGTTTGATTCACGATCAAGGCTTTGAAGTGACGAAACCAAGAGAACACTTCATCCTTCTTTTTCAAGAAGTATATCCAAGTCTTGCGAGAATAATCATCTGTAAAAAAAGTGTGATAATATAAATATCCTCCCAAGGAGTTCACAGGCATCATACCAGATATGTTTGAGTGAACCAACTGCAATATATCGAAGGTCTTGCTTTGGCTTAAGGGGAATGGTCCCCTTTTGAGCTTTCCTTCGGCACATCCCGGACATACACCTTCTTGCTCTAATTTGAACTCAAGCATCCTGGTCACCATTTTTCTCACATCGGGTAGAGCTTTATAATGAAGGTGAGCAGACCTCTGATGCTATAGTTGGGACTGAAGAGATGTGTCACAAGACATGACACCCATCAGACTTCCTCCGACCTGATATAATGAATCAACTCAAAACCCAAGAGTGAAATCATCTTTAAAGTTCTTTTTCCATACACTTACCTTGCCATCGATGAAGGCCAGCTTGTAGCCTTTGTCTTCCATTGTCGAAATGGACACCAGGTTTTTTTTGAGATCAGGTACATGTAGGACTTATTGTAAATGAATTGTATTTCCCTCATTCAATTGAAGAGTGACATTCCCTACGCCTTTCACGGGATATTTTGAGTTGTCCCCAAGAATAATTTCCAGGTTGGTCTCCTTCTCTATCAGATTAGAGAGAGCTTCTTTGTAACCAGTGAAGTGCCTTGAGGCACCACTATTAATAAGCCAATTTCCCAGTGAATCCGAGGGAGCAATAGTAGAGAGGGCCATTGGTAGATAATATTCATCTTGCTTTTTGTTAACATCGTTAGATTCATACTTGGAGTTTCTTGCCTTCTTGAAGGGTTGACCTCTTCCTTGATTTCTAGCATTCCTTTTACCTTTGCCATTGGACCTGCCATTCCTTTGATTGCCTTGAGAGTGATTTTGATCATTGTCATGGTGTGAGTCCCTTTTATTAGGGCACTCCCTCGCATAGTGGCCTATTTTGTTGCAATTGTAACATCGTCCTTTTCTTCCACCTTTCGGTCCGACCTTTCCTTTGGATTTAGCCCCAGAATAGTTTCTTCTTTTAGCATGAGAAGAAAAGGCAAAGGGATTCCCTTTAAGTGCTGGCATTTCTTGCTCTTCCATCCTTGTTTCTTCTTGAATGCATCTTGCCATCAATTCCTCAAATCCAGGAATTACATTATTGTTGAGAAGAGTAGTCCTGAATATATACCATTCAGGTGGCAGCCCTCCGAGACTTGTGATAGTCATTTCCCTGTCAGGAACTACTTCCCCAATAGATAGGAGATCATTCTTGATCTCGGTGATCCTTAAGAAATATGCTTGCATACTCTCATCTTTGCCCTTCTTAATTTCCTTCAGCTTATTTTTAAGGAACAAAACTTGATTTGCATCATTAACTTTAACTAAACTCACTAGTCTATCGTAGATTTCCTTGGAGGTGGTCAACTCGGAAACATAGACCACCAGGCACTTGTCGATAGAGCCCTCGATGATCTTCTTTGCTTTGACTTCTCCCCTTGTCCACTTGTTCCTAGCAGCAGCGGATACATTTGATGGAGGCTCAACAATTCCGCCTCTCACATGGTCCAACACTTTTTGCTCTTCTAACGTTAGATCGAGAGACATTTTCCATCCGTGATAGTCAGACTTCTCACGGAGTTTGTTTTCAACGGGGAAGTGTGCTGAGGACCCCATGACTTCTTGAAGATTGCTTCAATAGCCTTCGATGATTGCTCTAGCTCTTGCTCTTGCTTGGGCTTTGTCTTCACCTCAACTCTGATACCATGTTAAATTATGGTATGTTCTATGCTTAGAGCAGTTTACTTCAAATCTTTTTATTAGCCACTGTTTAGCAATCACATAAACATAAAGTAAAGTGTGGATAGAACATTAAACGATCGACAGAAAACAAGCCAAGACAAGAGACACAAGATGTGTTGGCTAGCCAGGGACAAACCCCAATGCGGGGAAACCCTTTGATCAATTCTTCTTTAATCTTCAATAGTTTAGCAGAGAGAAATAGTACAATTCAGAATTCTGTAATTTTATAACAATAGTAGCAAACCCTAAATCAACAGTCAAACTTGGTCAAAACAACCCCGGATTGACTTCTAGTCAACTTGAAGAACTTGGTCTTCAACAACCCAAAACAGTCCACAAACCTCAGTCAAACAACAATCAAAGTTCAACAATTTGCAGTCAGCCCTAACCAATCAACGCTGGTCAACACAGCCCCAAAAAGATAGCGCAGGTCAGCCCTTGGTCAATGCTCCATAAAACAACCCAGCACTTGGTCAAAGTAGCCCTAGAAAAGTCAACGCTGCCCTAAATCAGTTAGTGCTGCCCCAATTCAGTCAATGCTGCCCTAATTCATCCTTCTTCTTGCATGTGTGAGAGAAGTTGCTCCTTTGCTTGCCCAATAAGATGAGGAGAGAGAAGATGAGTTGAGATGAGATGAGTTGATAATGAATCAACCTCACTTGTACTTATATGATTCGCTGGGCATGTGTGCCACACATTTAGCTGCTGGCCGACCTTGACAATTTGTCAAGTAAATACAAATAAATTCATATTTCCATAAATACTTGTCGGAACCGAATGGTCTTTAGATCAATCCTACACCTCTCGACAAGAGGAATCTAGGAAAAATATCAGCTGCCATAAATAAGGTGACCCACATGGAGTTCGGCCCTAGTTGCCAATTTTAACACAAGTCACCATGTTTTTAGAGAGAATGTTCAAGTATGGTTCTTTGTAGGGAAGAAGAGTCCATTTTCAGAGAAAATGTTTAAGAATGACTTTGTCAATAGAAGAGAATCACTTTGTTTTAAATCGATAGAGCAAAGAATCACTAGTCATTTTAGGGATAATAGTGTTTTAGTGAGAAATAGAGTGAGTTGTCTGTGAGGAAAGAAGGAAGATAAGAGGTGATTCAGTGAAAGAGGAGAAGAAAGAAGAGAGGATAAGAGGAAGAAAGAGAAGGACAAAAGAGAAAAAAATATGATCTCAAAGTTGAACATAGCAACTTGGGTCTTTAACCACTCGTGCCATTGTGTTACCTTGATTAAAAAAATGTGGAATAAATATCTAAATTTTCATAACTACTACATTCAAATTGGTGTTCCATGGGGAATTGCCATGCAATGTTGGGGGTGTGCACCACTCACCCTTGGGATAGGGGCTACTTTGTGAAATGTTTTTCCTATGCCCTCCATTTTGTGAAACTTGGTGAAATGTTTCACCAATATGTGGGACATGTTTCGCAAAATTGGGGGCTTCTAGGTGCTCACCCACTTGTGCCCCCACTCACAAAAAGAAAAAAAGTGGTATGCTTAGGTGTCCCTCCAAGATTTTTGTTTAGAAAACCCCATCATTTTTGTGTGAATTGAAAAACTTATATTAATCTGTCAAAGTTTGATTACATATGTGCCAAAATATCTTTGCTCTCCTGGCCTCACTCTGACCGGATTTGTTGGCCAAGGGAGTTGTAAAGTATGAAAACATAGAGATTGTATCTGCAAGAACCCTAAAGACAGACTAGGCCTATCTTCCAAAATATAGACAAAACTAAAAAGCAACCAACAACAACCATACTACATTGGAGGAATCGACCCCTGAGCATCTCCAAGGACCACATGTTGACCGTGCCCCTTGTGAACATGAAAATCAATATGTGCCATCCTTGCTTCAATTTTGTCCAACCTTACATCAGACCTATGCTGGCTACTACAAATTGAAGTAAGGCGTTCCAAGATTTCCCCTTGAGAAAATTGTAAGTCATTTATGTATGTGATTACTTCATTCTTATCGTTATACCTTTGCTCCTGAAGAATGTCCATGCTTGCATGGATACCACGCAATTGTTCAACGATTGATTGCAATGTCAGGGACTGCACCACGCTCCTTGGCGATGGGGCGCGACCTTGGGCGATCTCCTCCTTTGGAGCTCCTCCCTTGTCTTCTCGCTCCTCCTCCTGTGCATCTCAGGCCCCAAATTGCCCACGTTGGTTGGCTCCACACCGAGCCCTACGTCTTTGACTTAACATGACGACAAGTTGTTTCCAATGTTGTGTAGCTAGCCCACTCCACCCTCTACGCCACCCAACAGAAGAACACCTCTCGCTTTGTAAGCACATTGAGCACGGACGGGGCTCACCCACCAAATTGGAGCCCCCTTCACACCAATTCCCCCGGAGAATACAATCAACTCGATGTGCCAAGGCCATAGACTGCCTAACACCCTAGCCTCAACTTCGCCAGTCTCCTCCCAGATGTGTCAGAGTGACCATGACTCCACACTGGCAGACGACCAAGGGATTTTGACAATGCAAGGTGACTAAAGGCCACCAACAAAAAAGGAAGGACGTCGAAAACAATAAAACATAATTCAACCACTGTAACCACAATTGACTACCTAGATAAGAAAATTCTTCTGTGTGCAGACTTCAGTGTTGACATCCACTATGACATAGTTGTTGACCCAATCCCCGGGGTCCCATACTGTTCGCACATTCACAAAGACCGAATCCACCAAAACCACCAACCACACTCCACTAATGCCTCTCACTCCGTTCGAAGCAAAACCAACGAGCATGCACAAGAAGAACGCCTGTGCATACTCAATTACTTCAATCACCCTAAGTCACACTCCCATACCCAATAACCAAATGCAACTTAAAACAATGAACTTACAGTTTTTATAAAACATTATAGCCTTTTTGATGGTTCAATTCCTCCCATGCCAATTGGGGTGGCCATCACATATGCCTTCACCACGCCCCATTCTAGCCGATTGGAGTCACCTGGAGCTAGTCTCCGTACCTCCTGTCCATTTGTCTCCCACATGCTTATCATATTGCTCACATCCATTGGGGAAAACCCTCAACATTTAAAATAAATCTAAAAAAGTAAAAAAAAAAATCTAAAAAAGTTATGTTGGGAATTTTATTTTTATAATTTTAGAGATGGACCCCACTATGCTAGGAATTTTTTATCTCCCCTAGCCCCCCATGAATTTCCTTAAACTTTAGAAGATGTCTCCACATGTCTGCTATGTGTGTTTACCCACTCCTACATCCTAGAAACACGGTGGAATATTGATCCATAACTAAAATGACTTGAAAATTTAGGTGGATATCCATATCAGATTTATCTAGCCATTTTTTTCTTTGTTTGTTTTACTTTCTCCCTTATTTGTAAATAGTTTTGCATATTCAGACCATCCTTTGTGATGAAATCCATTTCAAATTTTGTGTTAGAATCCTAAAATTTATTACTAACTTAGAATGAGCCGAAATTTGAATACTAGTAGTTGGGCATTAAGGAGAAGAAAGCCCATAGATAGTTTGGAGGAGTTCAAAAAAATTATCTCAAAAGCAAACCAAAAACGCTTCCTTAATGGAGGTTGAGAAAGGTGTCAGGGGAAAACTTACCCCAAATAGAAAATTTGAAAATATATATTTTTGAGATTGCTTCTACATGGCAATCCCAACAATTTTGAGAAATAGAACTGCACCATATGCACTTGAGGCCAACAATATTGCAAAATTGAGAAGTTTCTATTTTGTAAGGAAAGTAGAAGTTGACAAAAGCAATGCATTATTTGATTGCAGTTAGAAATATAATCCTAATTGAAAACACTATGAATGCTTGACACAAATGTTTCACTGATTTTCCTTTGATCTTCTTCAATTGATAGCAAAAGTTGGTCATGGACCCTTCTTTGCACCATAAATATTGTAGAAACTAGTAAGTTGCCAACATTTGTAGGTGCTATGAGCTAGCTTCAAAATCTATTTCCAACAAGTTTGTAGTTGTTAAAAAAATATTTTAAAGGAGAATAAAGCTATACATTCAATTGGCTGAATTTTTTTTTTTTACTTTTTTTATAAAATTTTGTAGAATAGAGCCTTTAAGATTGATTTCGACTAGATATTTTTAATGTGTATGATTCGTAAAATGTCCTCCACCAAAGGGATGTTAGTTTTTGTAGCGTCGGATGTGTTCTAGCCACGAAATTTGGTGGAGAGGCTAGAATACATGAGATCTCCAAGACCCATAAATTTTTTCTAGAAATTCTACCTAGAAGTGACTTAATTAGATTATTAACCAATTCTTTTAATGTTTCATAAGTCTAAACTTAGAAAAAATGGTTAATTAATGAGTAATAATTAAGTCAAGGTGAGAATCGTCTAGAAACTCACACAGATCGATTCCAAGATGATCCTAGTCATCGATTAAGTTTTAATCTTGGCCGTTGGTGCTCCAGTAGTGGATTATAAGAGGAAGTTGATGGGCACTTGGAGAACACACTTGAGAACACGAGAAATTCTATTTCCTTAGCAGATCGGTTTCTAGGGTAGTAGCAGTCAACTGCCGGAGAGCCAAAGATCAAAGTAGTGAGTGAGGGGGAGAGACAGTGAGTGTGGAGGAAGTTTTCCAGCTCCAGAGAGGCAACAACAAGAGGGCCGAGTTATTCCCAGTAAAGCAGTGCAAAGGACTGCGTAGTTGCTTGAGATTGGCAGTTCGATTTGCTGGAGAGAAATTCGTTCTTAGTTCTAGAGGTCGGGTAGAGGTTCGAGGGTGCCAGAGAGATGATTTCCTCAGTAGAGGCATGCATAATGACTTCATCAGAGAATGGTTGGAGGCTTGACGTCATAGAGATTGCGTAGAGCAGCGCAGAGGCTGACATAGAGGGTCCAAGAGGTCGAGTTTTCTGAAGGCAGATTGTACCGTGATTGCTTGTGGAGGAAGGGTAATTCCCTTCAATAATTTTTCCCAGATTTTCTTTCTGTGGATTGCCAGTTTTAGGCATCTAGATTGTACTCAGATTTTCACTGCTGCATAATAAAATAAAACCCTCATTTGCTGCATCGGTTTTCTCACATTGGGTTTTGTGTGGGGACTTTTGTCAAAAAACAACGGTGTTATTTTTTATGTGTGTGTGCTAGTAGTTTCTCAGTTCAAGTGCTATTTATTTTCTGCAGTTCTATTTGTGAAGGTTGCAATGTGTTTATTTCGATGTTGCCATAGCAATAAAGTGAAAAATTAATTTGTCAGTTACAAGAAATAATACCAGTTGCTGCAATAGGAATCTGGTATTGGAATTTTCACATAGGAGAATGTCCACAACATTAAAATGAATGTAGAGGAGGATGAATTGGAAATTGATGGTGAGGGAAATTGAGAATAACCTCATAACATAGTAGAAAGCATGAGGAGAATGAGCTTTCATGTTCAAAGCAACAAATCAAACAATGCAAGATTGATAAGGGCAAACGAGTAAAACCAAATCAACACCTAAATCCTCCAAAGACTACCTAAAAGATAAAGGTAATTGTAGGAAAGGAAAAGTTCCAATCTTGTACATGGGAACAAAATTAGTGCTAGAAGATATTTTTGTTGAAGAACCATGAGACAAGGAGTTTATCTCGAAGTGATATATGTCATATGTGTCCATTTCAATCCTCCACCATTGAATCCAATACCATATGAAGAGCCATTAAGAAACCAACAATACATAGAAAGGAATCACAAAAAAAAGAGATGCCACTAGGATAAATCACATGGAGAGTTTTGCAAAGAAAATTACCCACATTTGATGGTGAAATCAAATGTAATGTCCTCTTTGAATTAAGTTGCCCAAGGGAGGACATAGTAGCCTATTTAACCGTGTAGGCTATAGTCATTTGTAAAGGGGGGAACCCATTTTTTGATGTTACTTGGGTAACATTAGATAATCTAGTGCAAATGGAGGGAAACTTCCAATACAAGTCAAATTTGAGGCAAATGGAGGTAAACTTAAAATTAAAATTAGGAGGGAAAACCCCAAAGGGAATCTATACAAAAGAGAGATGAGATTTATTGTGAGCATCATAAATTATTGTTCTTTTTGTGTTTTGGGTTGAGGCTTTTAGAGGGTTTTAAGACCCCTTTTATCTGATTGGTTTCAGTGGCGAAATATTTCACCCTAGCCAATTCCTTTACCTTTCTGGTTACAGGTCAAAGTTTTGATTAAAGGAGCATCTTTGAGAGGCATTCTTTGTGGCAACAAATTATCTCCAAGGCATTATTTGTGGTAGCGAATTGTTTTGAAGGAATTATCTATGGTAGCGAATAATTTCTAAGGCATTATCTATGGTAGCAAATTGTCTTTGAGGTATTATTTTTGGCAACATACTATTTCTAGGGCATTATTTGTGTCAACGAGATAATTTTGAGGCATGTGAAAGTTATCCTTTGAGGTAGCAAGGTTGGAACCAATCTTGAGACTTAGCGGGATATTGTTTTGAGGTAGGGAGGAGGGTGGAACCCCGTCATTTGTTGTAGCGAGGGTTTCTACAATATCATCTTAATTTGTGGCAACAATGGATTACTTTCGAAGGCAACATCTTAAGTTTGTGGTAGTAGTGGATCATTTTATGAGGTGGCATATCACTCCATTGAGACAGTTCAAGGGTTGTGACTCCTCACTCAAGGACAATGAGTGTTGGAAAGAGAAGGACGAACAAGGCAACAAATTGTCAAGGGTGATAGATGTTAGGGTCCCACCCTAACCCCCTTATTTATGTAGCGGGATCACGTCATAGTAAAGAGTCAATAAAGCCCATATTAATAATTGTAAGTGGTTAACCCACAATTAATGAAGGGACCACAATTAGTTGCAAATGGGCCATGGTATTAGATAGATGGTGTTAATAAAACCCATGGTATTGATCCATGGTATTGCATGTATGAGTCATATATAAAGGATAGAGACTTCCTTGCGAGGAGCACCGTGTCTTATTTTTGAATCGAGCTCTGCTCTATTGGAGGTTGCCCCCTCGAAGAGGCCAGTGAACATTGCTTTTTGAATAATAGAATATTTGCTGTTGACTCTCATTATTCTATGTTCTGGGTATCTTTCTTGGCATATTCTGTATTTGGGTATCTTTTTGCAAGTTAAGAGCATAACAAGTGGTATCAGAGCACTTTCTAGGGCCGGTGGGATCTCCATTTCTTAGCAATTTTTTTTTTTTGGCTAGAGATGTGTTCCGGCGTCTTTAAACCACGGGATTTGTCGTTGAGCGCATAAACCTGCGGATTTGGGGAGGCATGCACGCAGGAAATACAAGAGGTGGTCATGCTTGTTGGACTCCCTTGTAACCCCTGTGGGTACCCCTTCGAGTAGTAGCGCATTAGACAGAACCACGTATAGACTGTCTTCCATGTACCTTGTGGGTATATCGGAAGCCCCCTAGCTCCTCTGCAACCTAGCCATAGATAAACCGTCGGCCGTCTTGCTGCTACAGTACACCGAGAACAACACTCGGAGAGATTACTCGCCTGTACGATAGGGTAGTCGGGTTGTATGGCTAAGGGTACGGTTGATCCTCTTTAGTTAGAGCCCTGAAACATTGGGCCGAGTACTACTGTCAGACCCTTATGTATATTGCGATCTGTAGCACCTGGCACTCCTCGAGACCATAGTTCCCTTGTCTATCTTTGGGATCACGCATATCTCTGCGAGATCCGCTCGCACAAAGGGGTGCAGCAGCAGCAGACATCAGTCTGATCTATTAGATCCATCAGATCCGCAGCAGCAATCTGTTCCGTCGCTCAGAGCTATCCGATCCGCCATTCAGATCCACCTGATCTGAATAGTTGTGTGGGGTTCCTATACCGGAGCATGATTTTCGTAGGACATTTGACAGCATTGACATTTTGAGGATTCGACGACTGCAGTATTCCTAAAGGAGTAAAACTCCGTTTGGAGTTTTCAGCGAAAAAAATCCCGAGATCTCCCGGGGCGCTTATTGGTGATCTAGTCCATTAGAATCAGGACGACGAGCTGAGCATGGTGGTACCATTCAATTCTTAGTGAAAAAAAATATTTTTTTGGCGGTCCCAGATTTCAAGAGCATCAGGTCGGTGCATGGTAGAAACTAGAGCTCAAGCTATGGCCAATGAAAGGATGGACAAACTTGAACAAACCTTGCAATCCCTTCAAACTCAGCTTGACAAACTAACAATATTAATCCCGAGCGTAATCCCGAAGGGCAAGGAGGAAGCCCATGAGGAGGCGTATATTGGCAATGGACACAGTGAGGGTGAGTCTAGCCATTCTCCTCACCTCTGGGGCCCCCAACAACAACAATCCCGTCCGAGACCTCCCAAGTTGGATATGCATAAATTTGATGGTTCTCCCCTGGCGGCATGGATAGCACAAATGGAGCAGTATTTCAATCTGAATAACATCTTAGATAATGAGACTCAGCTTATGGTGGGGAGCATGTACTTGGACAATGAAAGGTGGCAATGGTGGGAATGGCATCAATGTTGCAATGCACCTTTTTTGACTTGGGACAAATTCAAAAAAGCTCTTACAGACCGCTTTGACCAGGAATCTTCTTTTTTGGGTCGTCTTACTAAGCTCCGATAGACTGGCACAATGGATGAATATATTATAGCGTTTGAAGCCTTAGCCTTCCGCACTAGGGGTCTCTCAGATGTGTTCTACACGGAATGTTTTATCAGCGGTCTTAAAGAGGCCATAAAAGCCCACGTCCAACTGCACCACCCTCCCACATGGATTGAGGCTTGCAAGGTAGCTCGTAATGTGGAACGTGCGTTAGCAGCCTAGTCCACTCGCCCAAATTTCACCACCAAGGGTCGCCCCACACAGGCTCACAACACGACTCGAACACTTAAGGTTCAAAAGGTGTCACTTGCAGAAATGGCCGAAAGAAGAAAGCAGGGATTATGTTACTACTGTGATGAAAAATACTCCCCAGGTCACAAATGCAAGGAGCCCAAATTTTTTCAAATTGATGCCATTGATTATAGCTCATCGGAGGAAGATCCACCACTTGAGGAACCTGAGGCGGTAGAAGAGGACAACCAAAAGGACAATGTCCCTGATGAACCAGTTATTTCACTGCATGCTCTGGCAGGAATTTCTTCACCTCAAACTCTCAAAATTAGAGGTTTTATTAAACATCGCCCAGTAGTAGTCCTGATTGATAGTGGAAGTACACATAATTTCATCCATCAAAAAGTCACGGAAGCAGTGCATTGTTTTGTACGAGCAATTTCTAACTTCCAAGTCCAAATTGCGGATGGGGGCACAATGAAATGTGAAGGCCGCTGTGAAAATGTCAAACTTCAAATGGGGGATTATTAGTTGAAGAC
>APFE031668014.1:0-21945 GCA_000404065.3 Pinus taeda
ATTTTGTTCGCAGATGGAGGATAGGGGGTCTCATTACGAGCCAGCCTACCATGTTCATAAGGCTGTAACAAAGTGACATTCCCATTATGGCCACCACACCAGGGTTATGATCCATTGGATAGCGAAATTATCCTTGGAACAGGAGGTCTCATCACGAGTCGGCCTGATCACTTTTGCTACATCTTAGTGAATGGAAGTGTGGTTATCTAGTTACCACGCTAGCACACTGATCTCTTCTGTAGAACAACACTGGAAATATCCATTTATAAATTGAGGATCCTGGCTCATATGGGTTAAAAAGCAACCTCGTCAAGGCTATGGATGCCTGCTGGTAGCAGAGGCTCTGCTTATGGTATTGAAGTTATATTTTATCCTCAATTATCATTATAATACCCTTTTCTTATTTTTTCTTTTTATTGGAGAAGTTATTTCCTTAATTTTTTTCCCTATTTTGAACCTTTATGCATGAGAAATTGTTTTTTGATCAATCGCATCATTTTTCAGCTAGAATACCATCAGTAAAGCATCTTTTTGGCATATTGTTGTTCTTTTTATTTTTCATAACTTATCATCAATCCAAAGCATCCTATCTCTTATTCATAACTATCTTTATACACTCTGCTCTCATTATAGCCATAGCTCTCGATGTCCTATCATTGATATGTGTACTCTCCTTCATTTACTATTGTATTGTTCATTCATGTGCCTTGTTGTCAGCATAACACCTTTCATATGCTTTATGGTGATGGTCTCCATTTTCCAACTGGAGGGGGGCATGTATGCATTAGGGATAACATGCGATATGATTATTGTACTCTGCCATAACTTGTTGATTTGATGAAACGTTAATATTGCATGTATACAAAAGTTTTTCTCGTTGAAATTTTTGCATGCATCTTAATATATTACTATTCAAAACTAACACTATGGATTCAAGAACATTGTATGCAAAATAGTGATTTGTTTACAAGAAAACAACAAGTATGGGGAACTCTATTTGCAGCATGACCACACTATTGCAACTAACAGAAGAGGCTCGAGTAACTCGCAAACGTGAATAACTGTTCAGACATGATGTGTTTGCCTGGATTCCACCTTTTGCATCACTTTCAGCACCAACTCTGCCTATATCAGCTTCAACAAAATGCCAATACATATATGTCATTCCACATTTTTCTTTTGGAGGTAAAACTTGAGGTAAAATAGCATAATTTTCTGATTTATTACGAATTGAGGAGAATTTAATGAAATCCATTTTGAGCATTATTTATCATCCTTCATTCCAAATCTTTACCACTTCCCCTTTTTCAGCGGCATATCATCTTTCAGTTTGGGGGAGTGGTGCTTTCATTCATTTCTTTCTTATGACCATGTCATTCATCTTCTTTACCATCCATTGTTATTCTTATTCATTCTCAACACCTCCCTTATTTCATGTTGTTTTACACCAAGCATGGACTTCAACAGATAGTAGCAACCACTTCTATTTGTTTTCTAGCATCGCATGAGGGCATGCTAATTTTTCAGAGAGGAGGAGGAATTGCTACGCATGATGGATGTTTTCTATTTTCTTTCTCATTTAAGGCATACAATTTCAGTGTAGAAATTGATTTCCATAATATTTTTAAAACTATGAACTCAATTCTTGTGATCTCCGGAAAACACAGACATATTATTAAAATACAAACCCAGATAATTTCAAGATAAATCAGTTCATAAAATTTCGGAAATCATGCACTCTCATCTACAACCATTTTGTTTATAACTCATGATACATGCATCAAAACGATCTGATTTTTGGATCATAGAGGCATTCATATATTACAAATTTACTTGCAACATTTCAGCAAACGCTGGTTTGTAGTTTTTGGGAAAATGGTTAATGAAGGTTGTTGTCACTTATATCATATTTTGCTGCAACTTCATTGTTATGCCTTCATCAAAATTGCTAAAATTGAATATTCATTAATTAGGAAGGATTCATTTGTTCTATCCATTTCATGAGCTGGGATGAACAAATTTTTGATTGCTTGGTTAACACATGGGTTTTGTCTTTGGGTTGCATGAGGACATACAATATATTTGGTGTGGGGGTATGTTGGGCCATGAATACGACCACTTTGTAACACTTATTTCATCCATTTTTACTCTTCTCTATTATATCATTTGTTATAATTTATCATTTAAATGCATTTTATATATGATTTATGCTCTTATGGATGAATATTATTTATCTTCCTTTATTTATAATAAATTGATGATTATGCATGATTTTATCAATGATAGTTTCAATAAATTGGTTGTAACATTATTCACCATTTTTAACCTCTAAGATAATTTCTAGATTGAAGATTTGACCATTAAAAGTGCCAACTCAAAAATTTGCTAGAATAAAAAGTGACAGTTTTGCGGTTGAGATTTTGAGCAAATGAAGACGAATCCGGAAAATCTGGAATATGGGTTTTGTCCATAACGGACCCAATTAACTTCAATTTATAATGGTTTGCCCAAATTCGGCTTGTAATGAGAGAAACGCAGGGTTCTTTGAGCCCAAGTTTCTCAAATTTGTTGTTGCGGTCGTCCTCCAAATCTTAGCTGCAAAGGCCAAATCCGCCTTGCTCTTATTAAAAGTTGAATGGGAATATATTTTCTTGTTGATAAATTGGTTAGAATCAATCCAATTTTGTAATAGAAATCATGTTGTAATTATCTTTGTTGTAACTTCTCTCTGATCTCTCTCTATTTAAATGAGAACAAAGATCAGAGAAGGGGATGATTAATTTGGAGAGGGATGATGAATTTAGAGATGGAGACTTAAGGATTCAGAATTATAATTTGAATTAGAGATTCATAAGAAAGGATTCATGATAGGATAGGAAGAAGAAGGGATTGTTGCATGTTGTAATTCTTAAGCTTTTGCTGTTGTAATGATTTCAAAATTTGAGAATTAGTATATGATTTGGGAGTTGTTGTTCATTCTTCTCGTCTGAGGTAGCCCAACAGCATCCGCTGGTGGCTAAGGGCCCAGCCTCTGGTGGATTGTGATGCTACTGTATATTATCTCTTTGGTTTATGCGTGGTTTTCATTATCAACTTTATTTGGTAATCTGGTATGTTCTGTTATTTTACATCACAGTTCTATTATATTCGATTCATGTTCAACTAAGTAATATCGTTCTCTATGATAGGAATGCCGTATTGATTCATCTTGACTTGGTAACACATTGTTGTTCTTTTAATCATTGATATAACGTTGCTGATCCTTACAGAATGTATTGTTGTTCAATTACAGCGTATCCGTGTTGTAACACTTATTAATTGGTATTACTGAATTCACTTAGAGATTATATTTCCTTGCGATTGTTGGATCTATTGATGTTGCTGTTCCATTATAAAATACAAGCGTATTCTTTATAACTAAGACTGATAAGTGGATTACCAAGATAAGATTACTATTAAGGTGTGCTGTGTGTTACGTTGCTGTGTATTTCTGTTTGGATTTCAAGCGTTGTTCCGTATTTCATCATTAATCAACGTTGTTCTATTTACCGTGTGCTATTTGATTCATCTTTAAAGATAGGGGATTGCCATTTGATTTCTGAAGAACACGATTGTTGCATTTATTCTTGTAGACTAAGGTGTAGTTGCTTATTGAATTCAGTTGCTTTTACATTTCCTAGCTGCTGTTCCATATCCTGTTATTCGCATTATCTTTGCTTTGGTGTGAAGAACGATCCGAAACTGTAGTGGGCATTGACATTTGTTGTCTAGTTACCAGATTGATGATCTTTTCCTTGATTATATTTAGCTACATCAGTTTACAAAGGGATGAGTCACTGTTACTGTACCCTTGACTGATCATTTGCTGTAGTTTTCTGAATGCATGATTTAAGTCTTAACGTGCTTTGCTGTAAGTAGATCTCATTTTGAGCATTCATTTACTTTTGTATTTTAAGAACTATACTGCAAAACATTACTCTTGAGTAAATAGCCGCCTCAGACTGAGTACGCTCTTGAAATAAAAAGTCGTCCCTGGGTTGATAATTAATGTGAAGGTAATTAGGAGTTAAAAGGACACCTTTTTATCGCCCGACACCGGTCTTGGGCCAATCTCCCATGCATTGTTTCTAAAAATCGAATCATACTCTTCCACCATGGCATCTACCCATGCGGGGTCCTCCACAGCTTCCTCGAAAGAGGATGGCTCCGTCACGACACATTTACTCACAAGAGCCATGTATCCAGTGTACTGATCCGGTGACTGTCTCTGCCCGCGCTCTGCTATAGGTGGTCCTACAACCTTCTTTGCATCTTGAGCCAGTCGCTCAGCTTTTGTAGTGCGATTTCACCCTCTGATGGTTGGTGCTGGATGAGTGGTCTCTTCCACTCCATGAACTTCCTTTTGTGGCTGATCCACATCCTAAAGCTCATCCTTACGAACTAATAGCTCCTCATCTGCATGCAAGTGTGGCTTCCTCTCAAGCGAACACTTCATGGATTTCTCCTCCTGAAATTTTATATCCCATCGCATAACATTCTTGTGACTGTCTGGTAAATACACACAATAGTTATGGGGTATATCAGTGTACCCCACAAATATCCCAACCTCTGCGGTCTGCTCCAACTTCTTCCTGGTATCCTTCTTACATGCATGTAAACAGGAGAACCAAAAATCCTCAAATGGGAAATATCAGGTCTCTTACCAGAATAACACTCCTCGGGTGTACTCATGCCAAGTATCCTGTGAGGATAACAGTTTTGCACATATACTACAGTATTGCATGCCTCCGCCCACAAGTGAAGGGGTAGGCCCTCATCATGCAACATCGCTTGTGCAACACCCATGATCGTTCTATTCTTTCGCTCAGCAACCCCGTTCTTCTATGGGTTATGGGGAGCTATGAGCTCTCTTCGAATCCCTTCTGTGTTGTAGAAGTCCTTGAACTCACCAGAGATGAATTGACCACCATTTTCGCTCTTAAGAGCCTTCACCTTCTTCCCTGATTCCTTCTCGACCAGTGCTTTGAACTCACAAAACTTTGAGTATGTCTCGCTCTTCTTCTGCATGAAGAAGATCCAAGACTTTCGGGAGAAATCATCAACAAAGATGACATAGTACCTGTGCTTTGCTGTCAAAGCTACTGAGAAAAGTCCACACACATCTGTGTGAATTCTCTCAAGGATCGTTGTGGCACAACTATCCTTCTCGTGAAAGGTGGATTTCACAAATTTTCCCAAAATACACCCCTTGCACTGATTTGACTGCGCAAGAGTGCCTTTAGGAAGCCCATTAGAAATCTGTTGCAGTATCTTCAAGGCTCCATGGTGAAGGTGGCCCAATATATGGTGCCACAGATCGCCATCATCCCGACTCACCACTCCTTCTGCCTTGCATGCCATTGCTGCACAACCATCTACATGCAACTGATAAAGGTTCTTGACTCGAACCCCTATCTTCTGGGTTTCTCCAGTTGTCTTGCTGTGCAGGAAAGCCTTTCCCTCACTGAAAACAACATCATATCCCTTGTCTTCTAACATCGCCACAAAGATAAGATTCTTCTTCAATCCTGGAACATGCATCACTTCCTTCAATACGAAGGGTTTACCAGACTCCCTCTCAAGGAAATGTACCGATATCTGGTCGCACTGTATCTACCATCATCGCCCATCTCGATGTGCACTCCAAGATATTTCTCATCCAGATCAAAAAACAAATCTCGATCTCCTGTCATGTGAAAAGATGCACCACTGTCCAAGAACCATACCAATCCCATCACACTTGATACCAAGCATGCGATCAGTAAAAAATCCAGCTCAAATTGCGAGGCTAAGACCTCTCCCACTGCAGATCCAGCAGCTTGCTTATTTTTCTTCTTCAGCGGACAATTTGTGGCATAGTGTCCGTGATGGTGATAGTGAAAGCACTTCACCTTGGAAATGTCCTGCTTCTTGCCTTACACACTAGAATGAGAAGCTTTCTTGTTCTTCCCCTTCTTTGCTTTGGCAGCCAAAGTGCAATTTTCTTCATCAGATGCCTTTGATGAAGATCCGTCCTTGGTATTCCGCTTGATCTCCTCTTGCACAAGATCCGACCAAAGTCTCTCCCATCCTAGCAATTTTTCCTGACCATTGATAGAGTCCTGATAGGAATGCCAACTCTTTGGAAGACCAAGGAGAGCCAAGCTCACCAAGTCCTCATCATCGACAATCACCCCCACACTTCCCAGCTCATCCTGACATTGGGTGAACTTCGTGAGATACTTGGGCATACTGTTGCCTTTCTCACACTTTATGTTTCTGAGTTTATCCTTGAGCGCCAACTTCCTCTGGTCGCTCTTGCTTTGGTATAGATATGTCAATGCTTTCCACATCAAGTATGGAGAAGAATTTCCATGGAGGCTGGACACAATGTGATCCCTCACGCCCTCCAATAGAATCCTTTGACACTTTGCTGTCTTCTTTTGCCAATCCCCAACTTGAGCAGCATGAGTAGGTTTTGGGACATCCGCATCTATGAACTCCTTCAACCCATTATCATCTAACACTGCCTCCATCCTGTCCTTCCATGCAATATAGTTCGAGCTACCCTCAAGGGCATACTCTAATCGCAATCCATTGAAAGACATTTAAACTTTGACACCAAGAAAACACTGCTGCAAATTCGAATTCCACCAGCTCAAAACTCAACTGCTTCCGATCTAAAATCCGTGAGAATGAAGTATTTCTTGTACAGAGATCGACTGTATGGGCATTCATCGGATATCTCACCTTCCAAAAGAAGGATGAATCCAGAGGCTACCTGGCCCGATTATAGACTCTACCGGAAGAAATAAAGCGTAGTCACTTCCTAAATAATAGATCTGATGATCAATCCTCGCTTTGATATCTTGTAGAAATCTCTTCTACAAATCAACCAACTCTGATACCATATAGAAATTTTGAATAATATAACACTTATTCAACTGAGATTTTCCTGATTATACACTATTGCGGAATGCATGCATAATACATTATCTCATCTACCATTGATCATCAATTTTGCGAAAGCAGAAACAATTGCATGTGAATATAGAAGCATCAATCACACATAACACAATATTTCATGGGGAAAGCATCTCACTAAAAACCCCAAACTATATATATATATTATATTGATTGAGATCATGTAACAGTACACAATACAATACTAGCTCCACCTATTACACACAATACAACAAAGATCTGAATCAATCACTAGCTCAAATCACCTCTACTGCTTGCCTGCCTCCACTGTGCAATCCTGCATAGAGAATACAACAAGAATGAATCTCCAAACTCGTATTTCCCTTGTGTGACACTACGCAATCCTCATTGGCAACTCAATCCCACTGATTGTGCAAATCACATGCACAACTATAGTGACAACTGACAGCTGTCTTGCCCTTTCACTTACCTCTAACACTTGTCTCCACTGAACTGTCCATGCACTGAGTTAACTGATGTATTCCTCAGTTGATTTATGAGTTAATAATTAGTGAATTAATTAATAATTAATTCACACCACTCATCATTAGTCTATTCGTCAGTTAGACTAACTACAACTAGTTCAACTAAGTCAAATTGAACACAACTCCATCAACTCTTATTCCAACTCCACAGAACTCAATCGCTCAAGTCCTAACTGAAGTCCTCCATGCAATAGATCAAGTAACCCATAAGAAACACATATTTCCTTATGGTAGTTGCATGTGCCACATTCGTAGCTCGAACTGAAGTGCTCCAAGAGAATAAGATAATGTTTATAGTCCAAATATTATTAAGAGCTAATAATATTCGACTGTTCTATTTTTAGCCGGGCAGTCTAAAAATAGACTCCGCCCATATGTCTAAAAATAGAGGTCCATCTATTTTTACCAGCATGACCAATCATCCACAAATCATCCTGCAACTCATAGACCATGATCCATATGTCTAAAAATAGACTTTGCGACAAAAATAGCCTGCGGGCCCACTTAGTGAAGGCGAATTCTTTTCACTAAGCTCCATCATCTTGTTGCATTTTCAACAGGGTCACCAAACAGCTACTAGAAGATATGGCCACTAGGAGCTATCCTAGCCATAGCTGCGGGTGACAAAAGTAGTTGGGAATTAAATCTAGTTGCCCTGTCTAGAGAAGTAATATACCTACTGCAAGAAGGAGTAAATCAGGAGTTTCGAGCTAGGGAAAGTCACGCTTTCCACATCTTGACAGAGCAGAAGGCAAAGTTAGAACAAGTCACTCTCTAGCATGAAGAATTGGTCACATGATATTGGGAAGCAGAACAAGCGGTGATGGAGGTGTGTAGCATGGTACTAGAGTTAGCCATCCCCAGGGACCTCCCACCAGCTACCAAGATTTAGCACATGGCAGCCGGCTTTTTCACGACACAAGCGGAGGCCAAAAGAGGCCAGGAGGAACTAACATTATAGGTTGTAGAGCTTCGTCTCAAGGCCTGGCCACCCAGACCCCTGGCCAAACAGGAACACCGCCACACAGAAATTATAGCCAGATTGGAAAGAATGAGGAGTGATGTTCGCGAATGCTTGGGACTACTATATTAGTCTCTTGAGACACTCACATCCCTTTAGGAGGACCAAACCATACAAGAAGTGGAGACCTAGGCACACGAGTTGCAACAAGCCTATGACACCACTCGCGGGGCTACATAGATGGTCGCTATCATGTAGCGGTTGGCCAAAATGAAGGGGGCACAGGCACTCAAGAGCCAAGTTGACGCAATGCAGAAACATGAAGAAGTACTCAAAGAATGTATCCATCCCTAGCTCGATGAAGCGTTTAGCGTATCTACAACTATTGAAGGCAAGGTAGCACATATGTAAGCAGTGTGTGAAACCGAACAAGCAACTGCAAGGGATAAGGATGCATCAGCAGCTCAAGTGGAAAAGGTACAGAGGCTAGCAGCCAAATTTGTTACAGGGACAGGCAATATGCAGAAGTTGCTGACCAACCTCTGTGCAAAGATTCTCGCACCAGCTGAGTGACTCAGGACAAGTCACGATGATTGTGTTGGGGGACTGTTGGGTAGCAGAAGCCTGCACAATGGTCATGGGGCACAAAGCCCGAAACTTTGGGTAAAGATAAGGTATATACTCTGTGAGATGCGTGGAATGTGATTTGTAATAAGTGGAGTCAAAGGGGTAATATGCCCAAAAATAATGTAAAGAAATGTAAATAAGTTGGCCTGCCCATGGATCGTGGTCGAGGGAAGTGTATAAATAGCGTGAAGCTTTATGGGTAGATGTAGATTAGGTTTTGGTATGTAATCTTGGATATGATGTGTAATGGGTTTTTGAGGAGAAAAGTCTGAAAGTATCTATAAGTCCGAATCAAGGGTAGTGGGGAAGGGACAACGACTCTGCAGTTATGTGCATAGAGGCCTGGAAGAGTCCGCAGTTGTGTGCGCTAACCCCTATAGCTAAGTGCACAGGGCGGATCTGGATGTATTGGTGATAACGTGGAAATAAAGATAAGTTTCTTCTGTAATTTTGTGTTGAATCTGAATTATCGCAGATCTGGATTTTTGTATGGTTAAAATAACTGTTTTATCTATGCACATAGGTTTATGTTACGAATGTATGTGAATATATGTCCATTCTAAATGCGTGAACTAGTTAAATCTGGCAAATGTTTGCTTAAAGACCACAATAAATAGAGTAAATACACAAACAATGCAATAATAAATAGTAAGGATTATTCTGAGTTCGGATCAGCACGAAGCAGAGTAGCACAAAGCTACAGAATGGTGCGTGAACCCTCCAAACCACATCTAGACATCCCAAGGGTGCGGAAACCTGGTTCCAGCACCCTCCCCTGCTACCTCGGGTGAGACCTCAGTCCGCGCTCTGCGGGCTTTTGCTGAAAGGTCCGGTAGTTGTGGGATTTGTTTGGCTAAATAATTTTTCTGAACATGGGTCGGGCCCATATAATCCAACATCTGCATTCAACTCTCCATCATATATTGGTAAATCAAATTTAACATCTAATTTAATCAAAGATGTCTTCTTTTTATTTTCAGATCTACTAGGAGGTGTGGGAAGCTCTTCTCCTTGATCTCTTTTGGAGTTTGCTGCATCTTCCTCTCTACCTTTCTTAAATTCTCTATACATTTCCTCTACCATGGCTCTCATGGTCATGAAACTATCCATGAATTGAAGGTCTAATTCTAAGGGAATTTCTTCTAACATTTTCCTCTCAGTATAAACTCTTCCAATTTTAGGGTTAGTTTCAACCGACTCTCCTTCTCCTAATTTAAGCTTTGATATAGTTAGCATTCAACAATAAAATCCAACACAAGCTTGTCTAACCCTAGTAACCTAGAGCTATGATACCACTTGATCTGGAATTTATCCAGGACAAAGAATTAAAGGTATTACAGAATTATATGCATGGATGTGCCTATGTTATTTTATGCAACGGAACGATAATATTGCGAAATACATAGACACTGAAGTAGTTTAGAGAAATCATAACAGGTAAACATGTAAACACAACAAGTTTAATAAGGATTTCACCCAATATTCCTTGGCTACTTCTCCCGATCTAGCCTTCAGTGGTGGCCTCTCTATTATGTTTTTTTCAAAGAAGAGTTTATTTACAACAATGAGCTCAATTTGAGTCTCACTCAACAGATATGAATCAGTAGGATTTGAGTACATAGACTCTTCTTACTGGTGCTTGACCTCTACTGGTCACAGTAGTATGAGCCCAATCTGAAACTCATACATGATAGGCCTATACTAAGGATCTCGCTTGATCCTTTCAAGCTTCCTTAGTGTGCATAGACTCTCTGACTCTCTCTAGCTCTGTCTGGCTTGATGTTGCCCTTAGGTCAGCTCGACTTCTTCTCTGTGCTCTTAACTAACTCTCTTTCCTATTTTTCTGCTTGCTCTGTCTCTGTCAGTTCATGGATTTAAAGCCAGTCTGCTTTCTGTTAGTTCATTTCTGCTTCCCGACGTTCTCGTTTTCCTTCCTTTGTCCATTTGAACTCCCTTGTTTTGCGTCATCATCACTATGTAACGCTTCACAGGGAGGTGGCTAGCTATTTTGCAACGTGTGAGTGTGTTAGGTTCCTTGGACACATTTGAATGACCGTTATTTCTGTTTGCTCCAAGATGCTCACAAAACACGAATCTTTTGCCAACTCATCATTCATGTCAAACTTCAAATCCCGTGTAATCTTGCTTTACAACCTTATCGAATCCTTTCATTTATCGGGATGCACCTCCGATGTTGATATGGGTCCTCCAGATCCTACGGTCGTTGTTGATATCAGGCGGACAAGTTGCATGATGTTTACCTGTCCGATGCGAGCGACTTTCTCTCTCATCCATTGGACGTGTGTCACTTGATGTGTGGCATCAGGTGAGACTCAGTCAAAACTGCATATCATCTCGAGGCCTTCCGATATCCTATTAGTTTGTGGAATCCCGCACTACGAAACCGAATGTATTACTTTTCCTAATTTTATAGCTTTTTTGGGTCCCGGCGCTTCGGGGCTTTCCTTCACTGAGGGGGACACCCTGTGATATGCGATTAGCTTTAAAACATTAATCACATATCAGAAACCACCCCCGTTTCTTGAATTAGCCTCTGGTTTTCCCAATTTGTGCTAGCGCATGTTACCATGGGCCAACAGCCTGTGCGCTTGACTGAGGGTCCTCATTGCTCCGCGCTGTTCACAATTACAACTATCATGAGGATTCCTTCTGATAGCTTGATCTTTCTAAGACCTGAATCTATTTGGCATAATTTGAATGAGTTTATGAAAACTTGGAGAGTGTTTAGGATCTAAGTCAGATCAACTACATTTAGAACTTAGGGCGGACAACCCTATGACTCTAACATACAATTTGCGCTCCGTACTCGCAATTCATAGAGTTTTTACAATAATACCAACTCAAAACTTGGGCTTTAAGCCCCGAAACATGTCGTGGGGGGATTCCATGCCCAACAGGCCACCAACACAAACATCGTAACTCGCCCTTGAGTTACTCTATCAGTGCGGTGATCTTGGTTTGGAGTCCCTCTAGTTGGTCCCGATTGGTCTTGATTTCTGTAGAACACTGAGCTCCTGCTTGCTGAACTTGCTGTATTTTCCCTTTTGAGCCCTCTATTTCTAGTGTGCTGCACTACATCTGTTCATGCATCCTCTGAATCTGCTCGAGCTTTCCTTCAATATCTGCTGTGATTATGAAGGCTTCATCAATCCATGGCTGGACATGCGCTCTGAGAACTACTTCCCTATGGCATGCTGCGTCCACCTACTCCTTTAATTTCTTGGCTTGATGCATCCTTGCAAGCCATTGACTAAGGACTACTATCTGTGCAATCCCTCTGATGCTGTCATACCGTTGGTGGAGTTCGCGTGACTCTGCCTCTGGCCGCTAGATGTTGGGGTCCTCCTGCAACATCGTGAGGACCTCAAGAACCTGTTCCAACATGTTGGTACATTCGTGTACTGCACCTCTAATATCTTCCAATCCTGCTGTAATAGTGCTGGCGCGCTGTTCTCTGATCTCTGGGGGAGTGGAAGGAAGCGCCTTCAACTGCAACTTGACAATCTAAAGCTTCAGCTCTAGCTAAAACTTTGTTGTCTCTTCTCTGGCATCGAGAACTCCACTTGCTAAACTGTGAATCCGCACTTCTACTGGTAGATCTTCTACGATAGCCAGCTCTAGGATGCATCAGCAAGCGTCATCTACCATCTTCACCAACCTTTAGTTCTATGAGACTAACTCGTCACATTGCAAGCTGAGCTACTCCATATTGATCTTCTGTTCACTAAGAACTTGGATCACTACCTAGCACACAACTCTGCTGTTATTCCATCATGTAGCTAATAGAGTGTTTCTCGGGGAAGGGCAGCTAGATTAAGGCTAAGGCCTTTCATCATGCTAATTGTCATTCGGTCCATTGCATCTACTGATACTAATGCTCCCTCTAGCAACACTATTGTGTTGCCCACCCTCATGTGCAACATCTGCTCTGCTATTGAAGTGCCCAATGCGACATGCGTAGACAGGATGCCTTCTGGAGGAGGCTGCACCTTTAACTCCTGCAGCTACGCCTTGAGGACCCTCAACACACTTTGGTGCTCCTTCATAAACTTTTAGAGTGATTCATTGGTGACATCACGGACTGTCTTGCCGATGTCATGGAGATCACCTTCAATTAAGGTGATCGGGTCAATGGCTAGCTTCGAGGCCTTGAACTTCTTTCCTTGACCCGATATTTCTACGATGCGTGACCGTTTGAGCTGTGTGGATGTGGTCCCTGGGTCCTACTCCCTTCTGCTATTTCTATGTCCTCTGCCTCCTGTCCTGAGGACTCTACTTGGCCCTCCTTTTCTTGTATTGTTGCAGCCTCTGCTATTTGCACTATTTCCGCTACTTTTGTAGCCTTCTTCTGCTTCCTATGTTGCTTCACGGACTGCCCTTACCTCAGCTGCCGCTTTTTCATTCCACCTTCTCTCGGCCAGTTGGGTGAAGCACAACTTGGTATCATCCTTTTTTTCTGTGCTTCCGCCTTCTCCTCTGCCAAATCTGGGGTGCACTACTCAGGAGGCCATGTCCCTAACATAGTAAAGATCACATCGTCAGTGGCTATAAATGGTAGCTTTGTCCATTGTTGTGCTAGATCCTTTCATGCCCTGATGTATATGTTGTGCATATCCGCCTTGAAGTCTACAAAATTTTGCAGACTATTATGCATCGTAGGTGACAAGCGTGGCCTCCTGTTGATCCACATTCAGATTCTCACCTCCATGAGCACCTAGAAAATTTTCGTATCGTGAATCCATTTCGTGTCCTTGGTGGCCCAGAGCGAAGCATACTTCGTGGCCTCTAGTAAGTCTAGGTCAATGTTCGGGAACTGACTATATTCCAACAGTTCTCCCACTATGAGCAAGATGGATAAGAGAAACCACACATAGTGGAAGGTCTTACCCTGCTCTTGGGCCTCATGACAGTTTATCAAAAACTCCTCGCAGAGGAACTCGGCCCAGTTGAATTGGACCCCTTCACACACTATTCAGCCAACGTGACCACTGGTGCTGGTACTTCATTGGTACGACATTTTCTCATCACTTTACCGGCCAGGAGTTGGGTGGCTATGTGCACCCCTTTGTCCTTGATACTAGTGATAATGTAACCCCTCTTTTTCTTCTTTAGCTTATACTTTGCCTTCATGGCGTATGCAAGAGCCAAATCACTACTTTTCTCGGCTATTTTCATGGGGTCGTTTTCCTTGCAGGGAAGTTGAAAAATTCAATGGATGAGGTCTGTCGTGATGGGAATAGGCTCCTCCAACCATAGATACCCATCATGCACCAGGCAGAGCAGTTGCCTGATGACAAAAATGGTGATGGATGTGCGGTGGAAATGTGGTATCCATAACAAATGCAACAACCTGGCCTTTTCCACACCACACAGCCATTTTCGTGGCTCCAACGTTATCACCGCCCCCTCCATATTCTGCTTCATTAGATTTGTCGTCTCTAAGTGTGGGAACTTCTCACTATCCACGAGGTCCCAGCCTTCAAATTTCATGGTAGGCACGCAGCCTAGGTGTGAGCCCTCAAATATAATGCCATCAGGAAGGAGCGAGATCTGGAGTGAACTCTTTGTTGCATCCACATCCTTTGGTACTATGGCTTTCCCTCTTCATGGAGGGACATATGCGGGCAATTTTATTGTAGAGTGAAGTGGTTGGATGTCCTCCTCCATGTCCTCTTCTTATTCTGTGGTGACAATAAGGGCCTGTAAATCTTCTTCCTCCTCATCTATTTCAATCGTTACTGCCTTCCCTTTTTCTTCCATTGATAGCTTGTTGTGCCTTGGATTCCTCAAGGAGATGCGCACTGGTCCCATTGCTTGCTTATCCTTCTTTAGCCTCAGCATCTACAGTGATTTGGGAATTTCTGTCACAACCCCAACACCTTCGGGAACATCCTGTACCATGGGGGTCTGTGTGGCCTCACTGATAGTTCCTTTGTCAATTCCCAATCCATCCTTAGTGGCTGTCATCATTTCTACACAGTGATTTGTATCTCGCGTACTTAGGGGTGTAATGATTGCTCGGATCTCAACACCCTATGCTCTGCTTAAGGGCTTAACTATCAAATTACTAAGTGTTGTCCATTGGCCAGCCCTTTGAGTTTTATAGCACCTTTTAAATTCAAATTCAACCATTCCCCCAATTTTGGGCCATCAATGCTTCCTTAGTGGCAGATTTTCCAAAATATTGCCCATAACTCTCGTCTTAAATGCCCACTACCCGCTCCATTTGGCCTCAACTCAGACATCTTGTCATGAACAGTGACACCAACAGTCACTTCCCAGCCAAACCGGGTGGTAGTGCAGCCCTCCATGTGCAGGCGCAGACCCTGTGACATTCTTCTCCTGCGCACACCTCTCAGAGCGCACAACTTCCAGGAAGAATGATTTATAGTCCGACCCTCCCTTTCAACTACCTAGAGCACTAAGACTGTCCTTCCTATAGCTAGTCAGGTGGTCGCACTGCCTGTGTAGGGCTCCATTCTGTCCTTTTTCATGCTTCATGGAGATTCCTCATCTGCCATTGTGGTGTTCAACACCACGTGCTCTACTATTTTTAATGCACAACCATGGTTACTACGTTTGGAATATGCGGTCCTAGCCACGGTAGAAGACTAGCTAATTCTCAGTGATAGTCCTTTAATTCATTAGTATGATCGTCCACACCTTGCCTTACCATCCTTGGTTTACTGACGAGACATGCTCCCTTTATTTCATTTTCCAGCTTCTTAACCTTTGCGTCCATTAAAGCGCCTTTCTTACTTAGTCGTACCTAGTCCTTTTCAAGTTCACGAAGTCTAAAATTTCCCAATCGAATTACTTCTTGAAGTCTTATGTGTTCTACTTCACGTAGCTATGTGATTTCTTCATCTCGGGCTTCACGCACTATTGAATCTGTGGGTGTTGTTACGTGCAGGTTTATCTTTGCATGCTCCTAAGAGATTACGGTCCTTGATTCATTCCCCAACCTTGGGAGTGTTCTTGCGGTTAGGGTTTTGCACATGGTCCTATAGGCCCCTCGAACTGCTAACGTGTGCAGGTCCCAGTCAGTGTGCCTCACCTGGTGGACCCTGTTCATTACTTCACACACCATGTCAAATGCTTCTTCACGGATAATCTTTGGGCGCTTCGTCTTTCCTGTCGTTGCATTTTGTTCTTGTCTTCTATTTTGGGAGTGGTGTGCATTTGTGCGGGCTACATGCCATATGTCTGTACCCATCGGGAAAGGTGGGCATGCAAGTTGTTTTGCCCCTTGTAAACAGCTCTCATTCATAGCTGGGGTTTTCCATGTCATATGAGCATCCCCCTTCTGCATTCATGCCAATCCCCAAAACTATGTTGGTGTGTGCCCCACCATCCTGTAGGCGTAGCATGCAGTGCCAATTTTAGAGCGTCAAAACGTTGCTGTTCTCATACTTTGCCCTCAAATTTGTTCATAAATTCATCCACCACTATCAACCTGTCATGTTCTTACCATCATGTTGCAATTGAGCATTGTTACTTCGTGCAGCTGATTCTTCCATCGTTCTATTTCTTCATTTGAATATGAAGTGCAGGAGCTTTCATGCTCCCACAAAATCCTACCATCTACTGTTGGATTCACCCAATCCTGCTCTCGAATGGTTATCTTGTAGATACAGTTGATATTGTCATCACTATCATCACCGCGCAACGGTTCTGTGTAGCGCACTCCTTCCGCAGGGTCTAAAGGTACCACTACATGTACTAACTTTTCTCAAAAATAATTTTGTGCTTCTTTAGATTTATTAATCCATTCATATCAGTGGCCAAATCTATTCCTAGTAGCATGGGATAAGGATTGTTGTCATTGAAAATTTCTATCACTTCAAAATATACCAGTGGGCTAGCACCTTCAATATCTACTATTATCCCCATCAATCTTCCCATCGGTAGTATATTCTGTTGGTTCGCCATTCGCAATTGAATAGGAGACCATTGTAGCATGGGTCTGCCCATGTGTTCCCATGTTTGTTTTGGCAGTACATTTGCGTCCAATCCGAGATCCAGAATTACTTGATCCATCTCGTACTCTCCAAATTGCACAGTCAATCACATTTCCCTTCTTGTTCATAATGCATGCTTTCCAGGTTTCTGAACTATGTGTAGTTCTCCTGACCTGGCGCACCTAGTGATAAGTTCTTGCAGTCTTTTTATAGCGTTGCTGTCATGCAGCAACTTCATGCATGTCTCCAGAAAGGTAGTGAGCATTAAAGGATCCATTCCTAGTTCTAGTTGATCCTTACTACCTGAAGTGGAGGCCTCTGTGAAGCTCTTCTTAGCTTCCATGAATATCTCCTTCGCGCACTCCAAATCAAATTCAGGTTCCTTTGTAGGAGCCTTTCAAACCCACACACTTTCTTCTGCCTACTTACCTTTGTCATCTCCAGTTGTGATACCACTTTGAAGCACTATGTTTACATTTGGGTCCTCTTTGCGAGGCTCAGACCTGATCATTTGTAGGTTTTGAGTCGGAGGAGGCTGGAGTACTCCTTTATCGTGCAACCTCGCTATCAATGTAGGGCAGTCCTCCATCTCATGATCAAATTAGGTATAGTATAAACATGATGCCCTCATCAGATTCATAAAATCACGGGCATAGTGCCCTGGCCCTCCACAATTGTAACAAATTAGTTGTCTGCAACCCCTTCCTGGTCCCATTCAACTTTGACCTCATCCGCATCCCTGAAATCTAGCACACGACGTCCCTACATTCGGATCAAGGGATCACATTTTGGTATGAACTCTATAGGTAGGGATCCGATCCATCATCAGATCGTAACTTCTGTAGGTGTGCTCATCATGGCCTACTGACTAACAAAAATTACAGAGCAATTGCTGGGATGTCTGCGTACACTTCTGCAATAGGTGATAGTTATTCGTAGTGTGTTTTCCTCCTATCTGACAAATCATGCACCATAATGTAGTTGCCACACTCAGTCCTTCTAGTGCCTTTGGTCTTAATGACACTGACCCTCTTCTCACCAAGTAATTCGCAAAAACTGGACAGTGGTCCTTGTCATGCCCCTAGATTTTGCATTTTATGCACCATACTTCCTCACGGGCCTCTAGTCGAGGTGTCCTGTCTTGTTTCAAACTCTGCATTTCCAGATAGAAATTTTGTAGTTACACGTGGATTTGTTGGACTCCTAGACTAGGATCTTGTACAGGGGTCTTGTGCAATCTCATTGTAATCTCCAAATCTTCGGCCTGGGTGGATAACTTTTGTTGTGATAGTGTCGTCCTTAAATGCGGTGTTAGTGATGCTACAAACCATGCATGATGTTGTCCATCCATCAAGGTCATGTTGGCTTCGCGAATCATACTCTTCAGTCTTTGGTCCAGATCCCATGGGGTCTTTCCTGGAAGCATCGCGATTTCCTTAAACTCAATAATTGATTGTCTCTCTGATTTTGGCCTACTAAATTCCCTGTTCAACACGACCTAGATATTTGTGATTCCTGCATTTGGATGGTCATTAGAATGCTTTATGTACCACATTAGTGCACGATCCTGCGATGCACTTACCAGTGTTGCCTTCTTTATATTGTCATCATGACTCCTTGTGCTTCCCATACAACCCTTACTATGAACCAAAATTGGTCTAGATCTTCATTCCCTACTCCTCTGAATACCGACAGTTTGATTGCGCTCACCATATTGAACTGTGGTGGTGGCAGAGGTGGTGTGAGTGGAGATGGGGGTGATGATGGTGAAACTAGTGGTGGCATAAGTGGGGGTGGTATGCATGGAATTCACTGCCTTATCAGACTGATTGCGCTTCTTGGAGAAACTTTCGTGAGCTCTTCCTCACTTTCCCATTGCAGTGAAATCAAGAGGCTATTTTCTATCTCTGCGCTACTTTCATTTCTATAGATCCTCCCACATCACATAGTCCCAAACATCAATTTATTCGCATAACCCACTTTTCACACAATAGCATTTTGATCCAAGTGTTTAATGATTTAATGTACTTACCTCGCGGTCCCTTGAGGAAGTGATGTTCCGGCTCGCTGTAGCTGATGGTCGTATCTACCGCGAACTCAGTGATAAATCCCCCTATAATTCGATCAACCCAATGGTCCACAACGCATGCAATATTATCTTTTGACACTTCTAGTCCGCGCAACAATTCCAGAGTCCACACAATTGGTTTGTCGAGCCTACACCTTCCCTGACTATCTGCTAGCTTTGCAATCCACTTGTACAACTCAGAGGGAAAGGATGCAAAGAAAATTTCATGGATTTCTGTATATAAGTAGCGCTCTAACCATTATTCCTTTGATACTCGTGGATTCCTGTTTTCCTGCACCGCGAACTCGTGAATATTCTTGTCCAACCACCCTTCAATTTCTTTCTTTGTTGGATTCCAGTGACACGACATCAGACGTCCCTTATGCAGATCTTGGTCCTAGCAACAGAACCATTTGTTGGCTTGTTGGGGCCTAAGCCAGGTTTAGCGGTAATTTAGCCAAACAAATCCAAGTACTACTGGCCCTCTTGGCAACAGCCCGCAGAGTGTAGACTGAGGTCTCAGCCGAAGTAATATGGGAGAGTGCTAGAACCAGGTTTCCACACCCTGGAGATGTCTAATGGTATCAAGTGGTCCATGGTTCGACCCTACACGCACGTCGCTATGCGCGCTTACCCATACCTCACACACTGAGATGTTGCCTTCACGCAACCCTACTCGTGGACTGAACAATGTTATTACCCAAGTCCTTACTCGCAGCCTGATATTAGGTGATTAATTGAACTTAATTATACACTTTTATTTATCTTTCACAATAGTCACAATTCATATAAGTGCACGCAGTAACTAAACAATATAATTGGAAGTAATGTCAAACATGTAATAACTCAGAACAGATACACAGGATTCAGGTAAAAACTTCTCTTTATTATTTTCTTCATTCTGTTACAGACTCAATCCTACCTTGAACACTCAGCTACAGGGGTCCGCACTCATTGCAGACTCTACTAGGCCTCTGCTCACTCAGCTGCAGAGCCTCTTCCTACTACTACGACCCAAGATACTTAGACTCTTAATCTATGCTCACTATCTTATAGACTCCATCCATTCATTCCATAACTTAGTTAGCTACTTTACAACTTAGAGCCTCGCTCTATTTATACAATCCCATGGTCCATGGACCATGGGTGGCTGACACTACATTCAAAACTTAGGGCAGACAACCCTATGACTCTAACATACAATTTGCGCTTCGCGCCTGCAATTCGGGAGTTTTTACAATAAGACAACTAAAAACTTGGGCTTTAAGCCCCAAAACATGTCGTGGGGGGATTCCATGCCCAACAATGAGATCTCCAAAACTGAACTGAAAAAAGGTTACACTAACCAAGCCTGCCCACTGATCCTCATAAGCCTTTTTATCAACGAGGCCTCTATTTTCTTCAATTTCCAATATTTTCTTTCATTTTTCTCCTCACATGTAACCTGTGATCTTTCATCTTGCTTTTCTCCTAATTTCCATTATTTTCATAAATAAATGTGCCAAAAATACCATTTTTACTTTCCAAATCCTTTGTCATTGCGTTTGCCAATTTCCTTATCCATAATAAACCAAAGTGACATCAACTAGGATGTTTTTCCCACCATTCATCTTGGAATATGCATCCAGTGACTTTGGTCTTATATATTTTTACATGGATTTTTAACTAGGGCTGTTACAAAACCCTCCCCCTTGGGGGAACATCGTCCTCAGTGTTCAATGTCACCTATAACCAAAAAGACTACTAAAAACAAAACATACTACCCATGGAGCTTTTTAACATAGCTTGTTGTAATATTTACAATGTCCATATGCTAAAACATGACAAACATAATGTTTATTGGAGGTTTATAAGATAGCTTATTATGGTATTTATAATAATAACCACATATACCCACATACACATTTTCTTCGCCCAACAAATAATCATATTCTCTATGGATATTTATAAATCCATATTGATACAATATTTACAATAATATACACATATACACATATGCACATTTACTTAACCAACAAATAAAACAATATAATGTATGCATCCACAACAAGGGAATCTAGAGGCTTGCACCTCCACCCTCAAAGTAATACCAGGATTCACCTCCTTCCCAGGAAGTCCAAAATCCACAGCCAAAGTCAAAACTGCATCTAATGGCCAGTGCCACAATCCAGTGCTACTTGTCCTCTCAGTGACTAGTTACTAACTCATTGTTCCAGGGCACACTCCCAATGTGCATCTGATTCCATCTAGAAATTCTAATGACAAAAAAAACCATCCCTGACCTTCCCTTCTTTGCTACAAAGTCCCTTGGGAAATCCATTCACCCCCTTTCGTGCAATCACACACCTTCCAAGTTTTGCTGGCACCCCCATCCCTGGAATTCCATCCCTTGGAAAGGTTTCCTCACATCAGAAGGTCCATAAATCAAGGCATCCCTACCTCAGACCATCATACTAGTCATATCATGCTCATGGAAATAAATGGACATTATTGGGTACCAGTGTCCCACAATGGCCCTGCTCTTGAATGCTTTACCAACATATTGTTACCTGTTCTAATTTCTTTTGATGTTATTGCTAATGTTTGTCATCAGTTTCGACCACCCAACTAGGAATTTCATGATTTCCTATGCCGAGAACATAGTTTCTATTAGATTCAAAAGAAATTGAAATAACTCCTAATCATACCTTATAGGTGGCCCGTCAACAAGGTACACTTGCAATTTTTTTCACTTTGTGTCACAACAAGTCAAACTAGCATATTTTGTTGGGTTGTGTTATATTCTTTCCACGACTAACCTACGTAGTGAACCGGGGGGTT